>LOEQ01008563.1:13963-31935 GCA_001685075.1 Bramus lutescens | reverse complement strand
CCCCCAAGCTCCTAACTTTTCCCTGGCCATTTTGCCTACTTCCGATATTCAGGAGGATAATGAATGCTGTTTTGTTAATGACATCAGAATTATTGCCATTAATGAAGAAATTCAGCATAAGTTTGTGTGGTTAAGAACTTTTCATTAGTAGCTTAAAAATACTTGTCTTCCTTGATTCTCAAGTGCATCTTAGATTTTACTTATATTTTTTGTAGCATCATTTAAAGGAGACAGTAGCCCATATAGGTGAAACATGATTTACAAGGTATTTACATGTGTTCTTAGATATAGGATACACATTTCCCCCATGTACTGGTTTTGCTTTTTTATTGCTCCTGGGCAGCACCTTAACCCAAAATGAACATTAATGCTCTTGATATGTGTTACCCAGTGGATTTCTAGAATAGTAGTACCGATTTCAGTTCTGTCATGTTATATATTTTTATCATTTCTAACACTGAAGATTATCACAGTATCTTAATTCGCTGATGCTTAGGTGAAAGAAACATCACTTCTGTTTTCACTCATTTGCAAACCACTGAGGGCAAGGTGAATTAAGCTTGTCAGAACAGTTCATCAAAAACATAAAGATCTGTCTCTACTAGATAATCTCCTCTGAGTGCAAAGATCATACAACCCCATGTCATTCTAAATATGCCAAACAAAATACTTAATAGTGGTGTGTTCCCAGCGCTGCATACAAGAATATGGGTCTTAAATATGTCTGTTGTTTTTCAGTTTCCTCCTCTCCTCCACTTAGAGTATTTTTTAATAGGGTGAACAGTCAGTAAACACCTCCTGGGTGCTCCCATGCAGGTTCTATGCATCCTCTCACAGTTATTTCATGGCATGGGGCCTCTGCCTCCCAAGCCTGCTCTGAAGATGGTACAACAAGAAGCCTCCTCCAAGCAAAACACTAACATGCCTGGTGGCATAGTGGTAGCCCCTCCCTCCCATGTAATGTTTCTCTCGGTGGCATTCACTAAAGTCATATTTTACTCTCCATGCTTCAGAAAGGAAAACAGAAGTGTATCTATTTGTCTTAATCATTTCATTAGTTTAGGCTTTTGTGTTTTGTTTTGACACGTTTTCTGACCTTATTTTCAGTTTCCAGAACGCTAACCTGGAAGTGCTATTACGAGGTGCTTCTGTTGTTGCTGTATTCACGGTTCTCTTTGCAGTGTGCAAAATAAACTTGTTTTCTTCCTAAAAAGATATGATTACAGGAAATTTGAATCCACAGACTAGGGATACTATGCAATTATTGTCCAGTTTTACTTGGCTGCACTGATGAACTTCAAAGCCATTCAGGTTTGATTCACCCCATCTCCTCTCCAGCCCTCACAACTACATCATCGGGAAGAAACCCTAGGAAAACAGAGATTATTATTTTGCCCATATGCACATATTTTTACATGTATATATGTATGTATATAAATTTCACCATACATATGATGAAATTTAAAACTAGATTATATGTGTAAAATAATTGTTTCAAAATCATCAAGTAGTGTCTGTTCAGAATTTCTCAATCATCTCATTCCCCCCTCTTTGTTTCCTATATAAGCGTCCAAATAAGATCTATGGATTATAGGATTTGATTTTTAATTTGCATATATTATTTTTAAAGCATAATTCTAATTCTGTTTTCCCCAGTGTACAGCTGGGTGTATATATATGTGTGTGGTGTATATGAATAAGTGCATGTGAGTTTGCATGTGTAATTATTTGTGTGTGGGGTGTACGTACACATGTGCATGTAAAAGCCTGAGGTTTACATTGTGTGCCTTCATCTACATCCTTCACTTCATCTATTGAAATTAGGCCACTCACTGAGGTAGGAAGTCTCATATTCTACCCGTCTGGTTGGCAGCTTCATCTCCATCTCTCAGGATTGCAGGTGGACTGCTGTGCTTGCCTGGCATTTGCATGTTTCTGAGGATCTGAATTCCTGTTTTTCACTCTTTGCAAAGGCTTTTCTGTCTTAGCCATCTCCATAGTTTGCTGGAGGTAGCTGTTATTTCTTTCAGTGTCCCATGCTATTGAGATGCATGGATATCATCTTGGTGCCAAGGATGCTTATTGTGACTGTGATGAATGTTTTTTCTGAACAGAAATAGGAAGTGAGAAATAGGAGATGTTTTCATTCCACTTATACCATTTTAATTGCTATTTATTTACATAATTATATGATGTATTTCTCCCTCTGGATGGATATTAGAACTCCATATGTCTTAGTCAAATACTTGGTGCCATTAATGTAGTAAATATTATACTCTACAGTTTTTAGAGTAGAGGTGGTCTACCCCTTGATATGGCTCATAACTCGTTATTCCTGAGACACCATGGATTAGAGAAAAACCTGCAAGCAAAGAGATTATATTATTTAGTGCAAATTTATGAAAAAATGGATTAAGAAATGTTTGTATCCCCTGAGTTTACAACTTTACTTTGTAGGCAGATGCAACAAGGCAAAGATGTGAGTGACTCCAGGTGACCAAAGTCAGTGTTTCTCAGATTTTAATATACTTAGGACTCATCTGAAGGACTTGTTACTTTGTTTAGGGTGATGTTGTAATGACACTAAGAATGTCAATGCCATGACACAGAGGAAATAGTCTACATGTTGCCTAATGAGCAGGTATAGAGCATCCTCCACTCTTTCTGAAATGCTAATGGACCATTTTGAATAACTTCTGGGAGCAGAAGCTGAAGTTAAGATCTGTGGTTTGGTTCAGGGCTTACCTACCTAAAGCAACACAAAGGAAAACTTAAACGCCTACATGAATCTATTAAGGAGTCTTTATTTTTTTTTAAATCATGGATTCAATCTTTTCAATTTTAGAAAGTCTATTCAAAAGGAAAAAGTTCTACTTGTCTAATGCAAATTTTAAGCTATTATTCTTGACTTCAGTCAGCTTCATGACTCTCCTGGCTTTAGCCAGTCTCTCTGTGAAACCCCATGTGTTTGCCTCTTCTGATCTAGTGGCCGTGAATATATCCTACTGGATTGACTCACACATCCTCAAACAGGAAGTGGTCTGGTAAACTAGAGATCTCAGGGCCACAAATTTTTAGTTACATAGAAAATACCGCACTGATTTCCTGGAATAGTGACCCTGAGGTTAGATTGGGTAAAACAGAAGTTCCAGAGGACTGAGATAACCAGCCCTTCCTATATTGTAGAAATACATCATCAGTAGTTGAGAAATTTCTGTCTAAAAACTACACCTAGACTTTGAAGTTTCTAGAAAGCTTTGTAATGTTCCCTGGTGAACCATCTTCTGCATATCTCCCTGTCATCTGTTTTGCAGTAAAATCTATAAACCAAATGAGAAGGTCTTAGGGAGACAAAAATCTGCCTTAGAGAAGAACCAAGGGAAAGAACATATTGGGCAGGACTGGACTTTTAGAGACAAGTAAATATAGAAGGATTGTTTTCTTACAATGACCCCCTTGAGTACAGTGTGTCACTGCTATATCCCCTGGGCTTGCCCTCATATGTTACATATTCTTTTATAGAAAGAAAAGATTCAAGGATTAAGGGTCAGTTGTCTAGGGACTCTGGAGGTGTATACCTGGGGAATAGGGTTGGATGGCTACTAAAAAGCATGGAAAACACCTGATGAGCACCTTTGTGGTTTAATATGGTGTTTGTTTTAATATTGTCCACTGAAACTAGACAAAAATATACTACCCACCTCACCTGTGTCCATGCCTAAGTCATATTGTCAGTGTATGAGGCTACAGTTCACAGTGTTTTAAAGTAAACCTGATGTTTGAAAGAAGGCAAGAGTGTTTTCCCTTCCGTTTGTATTTTTGGTTGTGAGCCTAGCCTTTTAAAAGCAGAGCTATCTCTTCAGTCCTCTTTCTTTTATATGAGCAGATGGAGACAATAAATTAAAAAGAAAAAAGAGCTGTTAACACCATTATATCCCATTAGGTACTGACAGAGAATGCTGTGTCCTATGTCATTAGAAGACTTGGCATCTTAAGGAGTCATGACTTGTCTTCAGATACCCATGCACCATTAGGTCTGAAACTGCGGGGTGTCTCTGCAGATCCTAGTAGAGCCTCCTCCCATGACTGGTGTTTGTTGATTGTGTGCTGTCCTTGAAGCGTTAGTTCTGCTGCATGGTGCCTTCTTGTGACCCAGACTTAGGGTAGCACACTGTTCTTCTGGTAACGATGGAGATACAGGGGAAAGTACACCATCCACTTCTGAGGCCAAATTTGGAACTGACACACTTTCTTCAAAATTTATTTATTCAACAAGGCAAGTCATCCAGGCAAACATAAAGTCAAGAAGCCACAAATACACCTGTTTCTGTAGTAGAAGGACCCATAGGGCCACATGTGCTGGTGATGGGGTTGTATATATAAGGCAGGGCAATGAATTGGGCAAATTTGTGTTAAGAACAAAATTGGGTGTTCTTAACACAAATGCACAAATATGCATGGTACTTATCAATTAAGTACAATCTTGTTACATATAAGGAAATTTAGATAAAATACCATTCTGTTAATTTGTAAAAGTTTTGTGTGGATAACTGGGAAACTAATTTTAGTCATTGTGGTTCATATCTATTTGGTCTTGTTCAGATTTATTTTCTTGCTTTGCTATCAAGATTTTTCTAATTCTCTGTGTTTCTCTTGGTTCCAGTGAAGTACCTGTCTGCATTAAACTTCATTAGCCAAGGAAACATCTCGGACTTTATATCAGTAATTGTGTAATCACTTGAAATACATACCATCTTCCACACGGCTTCTAAAGCGCTTCCATTTCACTCTCAAAAATGTTGGTCTGTTATTTGCCACATGAATGAAACCTTATTTCATTCTTTGAGTATTATAATTCTAGCTAGTTGTTATTAATAACTTCCCTATGCAAAGCATTAAGCAGAATTCCTCCATCTCTGTATTGTCCCTTGTACAATCGCAGCAACCTTGTGACACTAATAGCACATTTTTTTATATTACATTGTACTGTAAGAGGAACTGGTAGCATCAGAATTTAAATATGAGTGGGGTGTTCTTTTTTGTGAAGTCATTTGTTCTTTGTTATGTATGTCTTCTGTTTCAGTGATTCCCCCACCCTACATGCACACTTACCTTTTAAATTTTCTGAGAGATATCAAGTTAGTGGATTTTATACTGATAGGTTGGTGGGAAATGTGATTGAAATCCCATGTTTTTCTGTCTTGGGATGCCATGGGCATGGCAAGTATTATATCATTATTCTCCAGAAAGCTGAAAGGGCTGATAGTTTGAAGTAAAGAGACTTAAAAAGCCATTAGGTGGCAAGGCTGGTACATAGGCTCCTTATATTTTCCTACTATATCATTTAAATTATTATAGTTCAACATGGTAATTAGTGCAGCAGTGACACAAATATTAGGGCACTAACCAACCACTTTTTAAAAATATTGAATTTGACACCCATCTTTTGTGATAGTACCCAAACCTGATACGGTTAATGAGGCCAAGAACCTGAGACTATGTAAGTCATGGATCCTAAGGGAAAACCTACTATAATTATTATGCTAAATTAACATAGCAATACAATAATCCTAACTGCATGTTTCTATACTAATAGAGCAGTACGTTGCTTAGCCCTCAGCTGAGCAGCTTCTTCTTGTAGTAAATGATAATTAGCACTGAGACACATCTGAGCAATGTAATCATGGTAATTGGTAGTGTACTGCTCCATAATTTTACTGATGGAACTAGCCAATTAACTTAGACTCCTAAGGACTACATTTTCCTCTAAAGTTTCAGAATTTGTAACCCAGAACTTGTTGATAAGCTAACCTACTCATTCTGGGGTTTCTGTCTCTGCCTTCTAAGGCTGGAATTACAGGTAGGTTACTATACATATTTGCTGTTTATGCAGGTTTCTGAGGATTTTCACTCAGGCCCACAAACTTGTGTGACAAGCATTCTAATTGCTAAGCCATCTTTCCAGACCCTACATAAGTTTAAAAGAATTGAATAATCCTACCAACATTCAACTTAAGTTACATTTATTAAGGTAACCTTGAAGAAAAGAGTTTATATGATGTTAATTTGTCAAGGAACTTTTCATTTTAAAGACATGGTCCAAGAAATCAAACTTCTCCTGCTATATGCTGTCAAAACATGTTCTCCCCCTTGTAGAACAAATCCCATTACACCAGGCTGTCTTTCTTTGGGGTGCAGAAAGAGGATGTAAGTGTTTACATTGTTTCCCCCGCAATGGCTTCCCAGTAATCCGTATTAGTGTTAGGCATTTCAGAGCACCCACGGAGTTCTCATTTGTGTTAGTTTATCTTCATTAAAGCTGGAAGATATTTATTCAGGATTTTAAAAAATGCATTACTATAAGATTTGCTTTTAAAGACAAAGCCCTCTAGATGTGGAAAAAGAGAGGAAAAGTATTTGTTTGTGGAGTTCTTGTCCAGCTGAGCTGGTTCTTTTATCTGTGTACCTCATTACAAATGGAGACATCACAGCAATTTACGCTGATGTAATCGGGCAGAAGTCTGATTTAACTTTCTTCTCTGTTATGATCAGACTTTGACAGGTTCAAATCTTTGTAGGTTATTTTTTAACCTTAGTATGGTTTTATTTCGCACTAAAACACAGTTGCTCTAGTAGCTACCAGGAGACATTAGCACCTTGAGGTGAGGGTTAGCCTCATGTGTTGGCTTTTGCCGTGGCAGTGGTCTGACTGTGACATTTCTTGACCTTGAACAGTGTCCCACTATTTAAAACAGGGGAGTTTGAGAAGGAGCCATGACATTCACTCTGATTTCTCATCTTGTGTTGTATGTCCATGATGAGCTGATGATTAGGGGTGAGGTGACACACAGGTCAGTTTAGCTTAGAACATGTTCATAACCCACCCAGGGAGCTGAGACATAGAGTCATTTTCTCAAATGGCATGCATCTTGAAATAGAAACAGAATTTGAGGAGGGAGCAATGACTGAAGTCTGGAGAGACAGACATAGGATGAGTGTTTACACTGTCATTCCTCCCATGAAACAAGTAGACAGCAGACTTGCTAAGAACTGGAATGGCGACAGAAAAGAATTCAAATTCCTGCCCTGGGTATCTATACTTATTGTGGAGAGAGATGGTAGGTAGTAGCTCTAGTCAAAACATGGAAAGCTGTGGCAGTGTAAATGTGGCGCTCTTGTTAGTTAGGCTAGTTACTTACGAGGAGACAAAACGGAGCATGCCTGGATGAGAGCCAAAGCCATCGAGCATGACGAGCTAGTAAGAAAGGCTTTCAGCCCTGGGTGATAAATTGTTTAGAGAAATGGGGCACAGAAAAGAATAAGCTATGTTAGGCAACAAGAGGAACAGAGAGATTAGATGACTAGGCAATGCCCAGGGCTTTGGTGGAAGTCAGAGGGCTCTGAAGGCAAAAATCATCCCCAGTTCACCATTTCATTCAGGTTAATTTCTCCCTAGAGAGATACTGAAAATGTGTGGGCAACAGGATCATTTATTATTGGATGAAAGTGGTATCTTCTGTATTCTTTGGTGTATCAGCCCTGATTGCTCAGGGAGCCAGTGCATTGCAAAGAATCATCAGTTTCTATTCTTTCTTCTCAGAAATTTCTATTTCAAAGTAAGATGTTGATACACACATTTATTTCTGTTCTCATGGAGGATGGTTGAGCGTTCAACTAAGTTTTCAACTCAAATGCTTTTTTTCCAGTTACTGAGGTGAGGATTTTTACTTGTACTGGTGGTTCTCAACCTTCCTAATGCTGCAACCCTTTAATACAGTTCCTCATGTTGTGGTGACCTCAACCATAAAATTGCATTTCTTGCTGCTTTATAACTGCAATTTTGTTACTGTTAGGAATTTTAATGTAAATATCTGTGTTTTCTAGTGGTCTTTGGGGATCCTGACCCAGAGGTTGAGAACTACTGATATATATCCTAGAGATAAAGTGTCTGCGATGGGGTGGGGAGACCCAAGGGTACTGTGAGCACTGAGTAGAGACCCTCTCTATATAAGGTTCCTGTAAGATACAGAAGAGGCTTCTTAGCCTGTGAGCTTCAATTTTCCAACACAGATATTATTTTTTAAAAAAAAACTATGCTCAAACCATGGACATACCTGAAGTCAGATAGCCTTGTTTATTATGAATATTTGTAAAGTTCAAATTCATCTAATTTCTTACACATGTAATAGAAGGGTTGAGATTAGGCAATGCAGAGTTATAGATGATGCACTGTGAGAAGAACAGATGTTGATATCAAATACACTGAAGAGAAATCTCCTTCTTTTACCCCAAGGCACACAGCCCAAAACCTAACTAAAAAGAGAACTGAATATGCTTCTCTGGCTGCTAGGGCTACTGTGGACATCTCTGAAAAGCTATCAGAGTCTACAGAGATTGTGAATGTGCTGCTTGATGCGTTTCTGATCATAACAGAGAAGAACACCTGACCGTTAACAGCAATTTCAAGGCTGGCATTTGTCCTTTGTGGCTAATTCTGTTTCATGACCTGACACTTCTTTTCTCCACCTCGTTTTTCTCACTCCTTTCTGCCATTCGATTCTATTTAAGTACAGTACCTATTGTATTGCTTTCTTCCCATTTGGCTTATTTTCCCCTCCTATGCCTTTATGGCACAATCTTCTTCTATCTCCATTTCTCCCACATCATCTGTCTACTTCTTAGAATTGCTTGAGGAGCTTGGCTGCATTTACCTCGAGTCCTTAATTTATTACCATGCAGTTAATTATTTTAGCTGGGACTAGGACAAAATAGCTGACAGAGGTAAGAAGGAAAGAAGATGAAAAGGAGATGCTTTTTTATTTTAATTTCATGTTGAAACATCAAACCATGACAAAGTGCCATCCAAAGTCAAGGTGGGTATTTCCATCTTATTTGTCCTAGACAGTCTTCACAGGCACCTCCAGAGGACTTCTCCTAGGACTCTAAATCTTGTCAGGTTGACAATATTAACCAGCATGGCAGTCTTTACACATCTCTTGAGTAAACATCTGAATTTTAAATAAAATACATGTTTTCATATTGTTCAGAAAGAGAACTTATAATAAATATAATAGGAAATGGATATTCTGGTCTCAACATCAGGCAGTGTTTCTCCATCTTTGGGCTGAAGTAAGTAAGTTATAGGGAAAGTTTCCATCATTAAAAAGCATAGAAGTGTAAAGGAGAACAAAAAAGACAGCTTAAATTAAGCAAATAGGCCACAAAGTATGCACCATTTTCTAGGTACTCAGCTTTATATGGAGGTTTTAATTTAGTAAGGAAAGTAGTAGATCAATATGTGAAACAAAAACATTTACAGTTAACCATTACATTCAGTGATATGAAGAAGGTAAACAGTAATTCAAGACAAGACAGTTTTAAAGAAAAGTATGTTTAAAAGTTTGATTGATTGGTGATAACACTGGTTACTAAGCAACCTATAGAAAACAAATTCAGGAACCAATTCTCTGCCAGTTTGTTGGGAGGGGCCTTTCAGAAGTATAAAGAATAGATTCCTTGTTTTGTACATGTTTCATGGGAATATCTTGATTTTCTTCTGTAATCTAAAAAGACTGTGATACAAATATAGTTAGTTTGCTTTTGGAAATGTCCACAGAGATCTGGGTAGTTCAGGTGTCCCAGAATCAGAAGTAGGGCAGGGGTTATTGGTTGCTTGGCAACTGGTGCAACTACAGAATAGTTGTCTTAGTTGAGTTTAAGGAGGCAAGGAATGTGGACTAAGAAATGGAACAAAATAGAACTGTAAAACCCAGGTCTCTGTCAACACGTAAAATCTCATGATTGGCCATCTTGTTGGCCACTAATCCAGCAGTGCATTTACTTTCTTTCTTTTAAAAATTTTTATTTTTTCTCACACAATATATCCCAACCACATTTTCCCCTCCCTCCGCTGCTCCCAGAACTCCCCTTCCTCAAGGCTAGACAAAGCAACCCAGCAGAAGGAAAGGGATTCCAAGAGAAGCTCTTCAGTTTCATGAGGTCCCATTTATCAATTGTTGGTCTTAATGTCTGTGCTATTGGTATTCAGGAAGTTGTCCCCTGTGCCAATGCTTTTAACGCTATTTCCCACTCTTTCTTTTGTCATATTCAGGTGTGTCTGATTTTACATTGAGGTCTTTGATTCACCTGGACTTGAGTTTAGTGCAGGGTGATAGATATAGATCTATTTGTATTCTTCTACATGCAGATAGATGTAGATCAGTTAGACCAGTTGAAGGTGCTTTCTTTTTTCCATTGTATAATTCTGGCTATTTTATTAAAAATCGGGAGTCCATAGGTCTGTGAGTTTATGTCAGGCTCTTCAGTTCTATTCCATTGATCAACTCATTTGTTTTTATGGTAATACCATGAAGTTTTTATTACTACCGCTCTGGAGCACAGCTTGTAATCAGAGACGGTGATACCTTTGGGTATTCTACTATTGTCTGGGATTGTTTTAGCTATCCTCAGTTTTTTGTTTTTCTATATGAAGTCTACTATTGTTATTTCAATGTCTGTAAAGAATTGTGTTGGAATTTTGATGAGGATTGCATTGAATCTTTATATTGCTTTTGGTATTATGGCCATTTTTACTATGTTAATCCTACTGATCCATGAATGTGGGAGATCTTTCCATTTTTTGATATCTTCTTCAATTTCTTTCTTCAAATCATCAATTTTTTTGCCATATAAATCTTTCACTTAGCAATGAATTTTCTATGCACACATTTTCCAAGAAAATCTTAGTTGAGCTTTGGTCTCTTCTTCACACAGTATTGACAGTCAGTACTTTCTTTTAAACACCCTAACTTCTCTAACATATATCTAACCCTGTTTCACAATAGGAAAGTTGGTTTCAGCTTCTTGTTGAGATGACCCAAAATTTCCCAGAAGCTAGTTTTTTTTCTTCAGAATCTCAATAGTCATATTTTGCTGCAACATCTGTGAATCATGAATCAGTATTCAAAGAAGGGACTAAATGTCAAATCTTAGAGAATTTAGAGGTCACCTCAGCCCTGTTGAGAGTATAGCACAGGGGTACATGGAAACAAACCCAATAAAAGACTTGAAGATTAGATGGGACACGAAGGTAATTTGCCACCTGTGGTGGTTTGAAAGAAAATGGCCCCTACTGCAGGTGGCACTATTTGGAGGTTTGGCTTTGTTGGAGTGGATGTGGCCCTGTTAGAGGAGGTAAGACACTGTGGGTGTGGGCTTGAGGTCTCCTTTGCTCAAGTTATGCTCAGAGTGGTAAACAGTTCAGTTTCTGTTGCCTGTGGCTAAAGATGAAGAACCCTCAGGTCCTTCTCCAGCACCATGTCAGTCTGTACACCACCATGTTTCCCACCATGAGAATAATGGACTAAGCCTCTAAACTGTTAGCCACTCTGTTGCATGGAGGCTACTTGTTTGTCCCAGCTGCCCTGAACTGAAATAATTACACAGATACTGTATTAATTAAATCACTACTTAGCCCAATAGCTCTAATTTCTTATTGGCTAGCTCTTACACCTTAATTCAACCCATTTCTATTAATCTGTGTAGCGCCATGTGGCAGTGGCTTACCGACAAAGTTTTGGCATGTCTGACTCTGATGGTGACCCCATGGCATCTCCCTGACTCCACCCTTCTTCCTCCCAGCATTCAGTTCCATCTTCCTCACCTACTTAAGTTCTGCCCTATCAACAGGTCAAGGCAGTTTCTTTATTCATTAACCAATAAAAGCAACACATAGACAGAAGGACCTCCCACACCAATTCTCCAAATTAAATGCCATTGTCCACCCTTAATAAAAAGGCTCCAGATTTCTTTTTATTTTATTTTAAAATGCAAGATTTATTGGCAGAATATAGAATGAGTACTGCAAAGCAAAAGCTAAAATTCCATCTTAACCTGATTAAGCCATCCAGGAAAAACTGACATGTTCACATATTCCAAGAGGCACCACATTTCTTCTGTCTCTTGCTGCTGTTGACCCTCTCTGACTTTGACGCTGGGCTGATAGCTGAACTACTTGGCGGATTATATTTGTTATCAAGATGGAAATCAGCGACTTCTTCTGGGCTCTGCTTGGGTAGGAAGGGAATTAGGTGAACGGAAGAGGCCTTGCAGAACTTCTAGGGGAGCTCTTTCCTGCAGGAGGATGAACGCACCGAGGACTATAAGCTAATGTATGGATCGTGGAATAATAACAGCATATCTCTCACAGCTTCATTGTAAGTATTGTAGAATACGCCCCTAAGAGCAGCAAATAAAGACGGTTAGCTGACAGAAAATGCCTGGATAGAAAGCAACTTAAGTTGACTCTCTAGGAAAGACTAACATTAGAAAAGTAAGAACAAACCTTTGACCTTAGGTAATAGTTGGTATGTTTTGAAGTGAATCAGTTTGGTACTATAAATCTATAATCTATAAATCTATATTCATAAACACTTCCCACCATATAGCTAACTCCTTTTCTGCACATCACCTAGAAATTATGTAAAATATAAGCAAAACAATTCACAAAACATTTGTCATGATTATTTATGATGACACCATCGAGAACTTGGCTATCCACTCTGGAGGCAGCTACTCTGTGAAATGCTGTGCCATCATTTCAAAGTGTGGACCCCTCAAGGCTCAGCACCTTTGATGCTTTGCTGTTGAAAATCAAGGGTTGAAAAACGAAGTACAATAGGTCATAATTGACAAAGATGCGCAAAAGATACTAAGTAGCATGCTGAAACCTTTAAGACTTCTGCTAAATGAATTTTTTCCTCGGTTTATTTAAGTTGCTTTTTTTTAACAATATGATAAAAAAGACCCAAACATTGAGACAAGAAAAGGAAATGAAGCCCTTTCCATGAAGTAGACCCAACATTAGAGCCGACAGGCAGATGGATAGTAGCACACAGTGTGTGGTGGTGGAGAAGGAAAAAAAGCCAGCCTGCTATGATGCTGTAGGGAACCTGGCTTACAGCCAGACAGGAAATATGAACACATGGGAGCAGTAGCCTTTTTTTTTNNNNTTAACGGATTGCTGATTCTTGTTTTCTGATGTCTTGGTGCTTCCAGTCACTAGCATCGTTGACTGCAGGAGCTCCTCGGATCCTTGAAGGCACAGTCGATGATCCCACTGCACGACTGAATCTTCAGGCGGTGCCAGAGGCTCTGGCTTCACAGCTTGTCCTCCTAAGCCTGGCCCTTGTCATGCTCTGGGGTTCTAACTTCTGAACTTTGAATACAGGAGCAAGATTAGCAAACTTCTTCCTTATTCATAGTCTTAGACAAAAAATGCTTTCTTTCCATTGATTGTAGCAACCTTCCATGATATCTTTCCTATCTTTGGGTCAATAATTGTCATCTTTTTAATCAAAGGGAACACATTGCATCTTCTCTTTGGCCTATTGTGATTGTCAGCTAGTCCTCTGTGGCTGTTAAGTAAGAGCAAAGGCTATGAGCACTAAAACAACAAAAACTCCAACAGTAGATCTGATTCCTCTCAGTGAGGCAGGGGCGAGTAATGTCATGTCACAGGCACACTGAATAAAGGGAGGAATCGTGTTCTAGGAGGGAAGGAGAGGATGACGAGATTGCATCAACCAGAATGGCAGGCAACTAAAATCATGATTCCTTTTATTTTTTGAATTTTCCATTTATATTTTTTGACTTTAATAGACTGTAGATGGTACCTTGGAAAAGTTATGTTGGTCTGGCCTCACCTCCCTTAACTGTTCATGTAAGCATGTTTGCGTGGCATTCTGTGTCTCTGTGGGGTTAGAAGATTCAGCAGTAAGGGTACCAAGCAGGCTAGGCAGCCCTGGACACGCAGGGATTTTAGGTTCAGCCCTTCACGGTCTTATATTTTGAGAGGAAATCAAATGCCTGGAAATGAGATTTCTTTGAAGTCAAAGGGCAGGGTAGCATCTGTGAAGATCAGAATTCACAAGGCATCTCAATAACGAGACCTGAAGCTCTGTGCAGAGCTCTCCCAGGGAATGGAAGAACTGGGCTGCTGTCCCTTACAGAGAAGCAGGGGAGACCAGTGTGTCGCTTGCCCTGTAGAAGCACAAAGCTCATGCCTGTCAAATTCATGGGGTTTATCTCGCTTCTACTTTACTCTAAGGAAACCAGAAGGGGTCTTCACACTGATTAAAAACAAAGGTAGCACATTTAACCCCTCAAGAGACAGAAGTAATAGTTTGAACCAGAATTTCTTTCTCTAGCTGCAAAGGAAAATTTTAAATTAATTCATAATGTTTGATAATTTCATACATGTGTGCAATACATTCTGGTTACATTTATCTCCCTACCGTCATTTACATCACACTCCATCTAGTCCAGTCCTTCCAGCCTGTACTAAGTCCTCATTTTTTTCCACATTTTTCTGTTATTTTTTTTCCTTTTCTTTTGGCACTGGATTTTTTTTTTAGTTATGGAGACTCCAGGTCTCATTTCCCTGGAAGCTGTTCTAGAGATTTCTTTTTATAGCCATTGATTTTGAAGAGCCAGGTGATTATTCTCAGGATGCAGAGGAAAATGACCACCAGAGAGTGAAAATACAAAACAGGGGATGGGAAAGGGGACTTTTATATGTGTTCCTCCCATATGTGATTTCCTCAAATGGATTTTTCTAGCTTGATCTGTTTTTGTTGTGTTTCACCTGCTCTTGGTATTTTTAGATAACGTTGAGTTTTTTTTATTTTTTATTTTTTTATTTTTATTTTTTTGTAGGCAGGTTAAGGTGCTCCCTAATGTGGAATCTGTCATTCCAGAATTTTCCTTGGTACATTTTGGATAGATTGCTCCTAATTTTCCAAGAGAGATTAAAGTGACCAGTTACATTTCTTTTCTAACAAATATTGGAATCTGAATGTGATTCTTGGACTGGCCAAAGGTGGAAGACTAACCCATTTTCAGGAGCCCTTTCTGTGATTTCTGGCTCAGCTCCAGAATCGCGCATGCTCACAACTGGTATAATGAAGGTGGAGTGGGCTTAAGACAGGCCACTGACGCACAGCAGAGATCTGAGATTAGCCTGTGAGTGGCCAGCTCT
The DNA here is from genome assembly GCA_001685075.1 of Bramus lutescens. Lineage (NCBI taxonomy): Eukaryota > Metazoa > Chordata > Mammalia > Rodentia > Cricetidae > Bramus > Bramus lutescens. The sequence goes on along the minus strand of LOEQ01008563.1, from coordinate 16,898 downwards.
CTTCTGCAGGTCCTTGCGTGGGTCTCAGTGCCTTCTGCAGTTTAATCAATTTTTCAACATTAGGATCTCCAGTCTCACAAAACACCGTGGTTCTATGGTTTTTGTCTTCTGGTCTGTAGTACTTGTGTTCCTCATGCCCCAGAGATGGAGTAGGGTAAGGCTCAGTGCAGAAAGGCAAGGGAGAAGAGAAGATGCAATGAAAAGTGCTACACAGAAAACAGCTGGGTAGGACTGTTTTGGAGTTGAAAGTCAAGACGCCAATGCAAAGACACAACAGGAAAGGAGATCCCAGCGATGAACCAAGAGCAAAGAGAGTAAGAGATAGAACCAAAAGAACTGGGACAAGTACTCAGGACATTTTGATACTGACATCACAGCCAATGAGAGCTTCCATGAAGGCCACTGTGATTCATCATGTCCCTGGTCTATCTCAAACCAGTCCACTGCATCTCTGCATGAGCCTGCTTCTGGGTCTCTGAGGAGATGGATCCCAGGCATTTCTATGCAAAGCATGGCTCAGGTTAGGCACAGTCTCCCTTGATTTATTTTTAAATTCTTTCACATAGTACATCCTGACCGCAGCTTCCCCTCCCTCTCCTCTCAGGTCCCTCTCTCCCCATTCCTGCAGATCCACTCCTCCTCATTTCCCTCCAGAAAAGAACACACCTCCCAAGGACATCAACAGAACACAGCATAATAAGTTACAATAAGACCAGGCACAAACCCTCATATCAGGACTGTACAAGGCAATCCAGTAGGAGGAAAAGTGTCCCAAGAGCAGGTGACAGGGTCAGAGAAATCCCCACTCTCGCTGTTAGAAGTCCCACAAGAACACCAAGCTAACAGCCATGACATATTGCAGAGGACCTAGCGTAGCCTCATGCAGATACTGTGATTGTTGGATTAGTCTCTGCAAACTCCTATGAACCCTGCTAAGTAGATTGTTGATTGTGTGGGCTGTGCTCTTCTGGTGTCCTGGACCCCTCTGGCTTTTGTGTACAATTTATTTCAGTTTTTTTCTATATTACACCGTTCTAGAAATAATTTATCTTAAAAAAAGAACAAATTATATTTCACTTATACTGATTAGGACATTCAGCTTGTTAACTTTTTGGTTGTGTTTTGAGATAGAATCTCAAGTGCTAACCAGGCTGATTCCACAGTGAATGGGTCAGTTTTCAGTTTCTTACATGCTGGGATTATGGACACATCACCATACTTAGCTACGTTTGCTGTTTTTGTTTGTTTGTTTTGTTTTGCTTTTATGATGTTTGCTTGCAGGCTTTCTGTTGACTTTTGTCCTTTCTGCCTTGATTGATTATTTTTCCTTCTCATGGTTTGTAAGCCACATGTGCAGCATCTTTTATTGATTACGTGGTGGTTTTGTGCTTTCCTGCAATTTATAGGATGCCTGGGTTTATTCATTAAATATTTATTTATCGAGAAGATAATACTTACAAAGCTCCAGGGTCAATTCTATAGATTAAAATGGGAGCAGCGTAGATTTGCTTTTGTCTTCAAATGTCTTAGCTTCTAGTGTAGTGAGCAATAGGACAAGCGGGCAAACAAGCAAAGTACGGAGCAGCACACAAACAGAAAGCAGTTGGGTGAACAGGCAAAGAAGCGCGGAAAGAACACGTGCTATGGAGACTAGTAATGAGAAGGAGAGTGAATGTGGATGGCAGCATCTTTTCCAAATCTCTGTGGAACAACCTGAGCACAAAAGAAGCCAGCAAGCTCAGCAGCTATCTGGAGAAGAATGGTCCCCGAAGAAAGGTCTCTATTTATAGACAAGGGCCCTGAGGCAGGGGCATGTCAGCAGTCATGTTCTGTTGGCATGTATTAATGAGGGAAGAAAGTATAGGTGAGATTAAAGGCACAGCTAGTGGGAAGGACTCCCTTAGGGCTATGCAGAAAGCTTTTAAGTTTTGGTGTGATTCCGAGTAACGGGAGAGGCCTCTGGAGAACTGTGGAGAAGCGATCTGACTTCCCCTTTGCAGATTACCCTGGTTGCTGAGCTGAGACAGACTACAGGACAGGCAGCAGTGAATAAGGAACTCTTGAGTTTGTTGGAAAGATTTGGGTGAAAGTTGATGTAGATTGTCAGTCATAGTGTAAATGGCAAGAATGAGTCTATCCCAGGTTAATTTTGCCTAATTAAAAATATTTATTTTATAAGTAATTCTTTGCTGACCATTTATAGAAATCTTATAGAAATGAGGTAAAGAATTCCAATATTTACTTTGCCCAGATTCTTCGATTGTAGTTTACTATATCAGTTTTTCATATTTTGAATGTATATGTATGCTTCAACTTTTTGGATTAATTTGAAGATGAGTTGGATGGATTTAGGTTTTTATTGTTAGCATATTTATAATTATTAGTATAATCGTAAAATGATGGATTCTATTGTGACATTTTATTACATGTAAATTATGTACTTGCTAATATACACCCCATTTAACCCTCTCATTTCCTCCTGCTTTCTGGTGGTCTTTTCCTTTGCCCAAAGAGTACTCATTCACTCTCACATTAGTGCATCTGTGTGTACATGTACGTATGTATGGTGCTTGTATGCATGAATGCATGCACGTATATGCAGATATGTATGCATGTGTGTGTGTTTAAAGCTAGATTTTGCAAAGGAAAGAAAGTATTTGTCTTCCAAGTCTGGTTTACTTTGAGTAACTTGGTGATCTCTCATTCCATTCATTTTCTTGCAAATGACATGAATTCATTCTCCTTTGTGGCCGAAAAATACAATTCTCCAAGTATTCTTACCACGTTTTCTTCATTCTGTCATTGAAGACTATTCCCATTTCTTGGCTATTGAGAATGCTGCAGTACCCTTGGCTATTCATGTTTGCTGACTTCTATGGCATGTTCAGGAGTGACGAGGCGGAATATATAGCTGTTGAATTTTAGTCGTTTTTTT
>LOEQ01008563.1:0-13957 GCA_001685075.1 Bramus lutescens | reverse complement strand
TTTTAGAACTCTCAGTACAGACTGATTCCATAGTGGCTGTACTGACTTGCATTTTCATCAAGAATGTGTAATTGTTCTGCTTTCTCTGGTCATCTTGAGCATTTGTTATCTCTTATTTCCTTTAATTAGCCATTCTTACCAGAATAAGGTAGTCTCCCAGGGTTCTATGTGTATGTGCATGCTTCTTTTCATTTTACATTTTTTCATTCTTTGAAATTAAATATAATTACACCATTTCCCCACTTCCCCTTCCTTCCTTTAACCCTTTGCAGGTAAGCCCTTTGTTCTCTCAAAGTCATGACCTCCTTTAATTGTTGTTACAGACACACACACACAGACACACACACACAGACACACACACACACACACATACACACCCTGCACAGTCAGCTTAACATGACTTGTGTGTCTAGTCCTCCCTGGAATAACAGTGAGTCCATTTTCAATTGCTTTATTCAAGGCCTGGCAGTTATCACTGAATTCTTGCTTCTTCCTCAATTTTATCTCCGCTCCTTCAGTCTATACTATCTCCTGCCCTGCCTAATAATCAGCACAGGAGCCACACCCTCCTGAGGATACTGTACTTGACAAAATATTAGCAGAGACTGAAAATTAAGTGATACAATTGCACCAATGTTGTTTCCTAACATGGGTCCTTATATGTGGCTAGCAAACAAATATCTTCCTTAAGGAATTGTATGCTAAAGACCATAGGAATAAGTAAATTAAACCTGTAGAGACAAATAATCCAATCAATTAATGTGCCAACGAATGGAGCAGACAATTCTTAAAATAAGAAGCAAAATAGCCAATAAATATATAAAAAACATTTTGCATCTTTAACCATCAGTGTAATGAAAATTAAAAGAACAATGAACTACAGGCAGCTAAAGATTGCTGAGCATGGGAAATGGTCTTCTCTGGGGAAGAATCCCCAGTGGTCATCCAACCACTGAATACCAGGCGGCCAACCCGGAAATCATATACTTTCTTACACTCATACACATAGAATAAAACAAATAAATATTTAAGACATTATTTTTGTGTATGATTGTTAAGCCTACATATGTGCTTATGTACTTGAGTTGCTGGTGTCTACAGAAGCTGGAAAGAACATAGGGTGCTTTGGAACTGGAGTTATGGATGTTTGCAAGCTGCTATGTATGTGCTGGCAAGTGAACCTGGGACCTCTGGAAGAGAATCCAAGCTGCTAACCACCAAGCCACTTCTCCAGCCCCTTGAAGTCTTTTTCACATCTCTTTCTTCTCTCTCTCAGGATTTCTCAAACTACCTCTTCCCTGTTTAGGAAACTAAGTAGCAGCTTACTTCTTTTGCCTTAGGAATTTTCCGTCCTTTTAATGTAACACTTATTCTTTTTAAGTATTCAAGAATTGGATCTTTTTTTTATGCTTGTGTTTGGCACAACACTGTCGTTGTTTGCTCAAATCACACACCTTTCCCTCCATCCCACTCGCATCTCTTTCAGCATTGGGGCAAATTCTCCCAAGGGGTGCTGACCTCTCCAAACCTTACATTATTTAAACCCGATCAACAGAATAGCCATTCGGTGATATGACCTTGTCTCCCTGGCTTTCATCTAATTTTCATTCTGTTACAAAAAAGAGCTTTGAAGGTAAAACCCGGAAATGTCATTTGTTATTCTAACATTCTCTGCACTTTTTATAATTCCAGGCTAAAATAGGAAATGCTCGCATGGCCACATACTGAGCATTTGGTGAAGCTCCTTAGCAGAAGCCTGTGCTCTCTTTTCATGTTTCTGATGTCCCAGGCATATCAGGCGACTGGTAATCCCCCACAGGTGCATTCAAGCCTTTGCTCAGAGCCTCATCTTTACCTGGAGGGCTTTATTTTCACCTGGGCACAAGCAGAACTTTAAAGTGTCCTTCAAAATCTGGCACCTGTTACAGATCTGTGCTAAACATTTTTATTCCTTTACTATATAGAGAAATTATAATTACATAATATCACCCCTCCCTTTTTCTCTTCAAGCTCCCTATATACTCTCCCTGTTCGCCTTGGATTCATATCCCAACTAACTGTTATTGCATGCATATATGTACATATATATTCATAAATATAACCTGCTCAGTGCAGGCACTTGTCCCATTTCCATCTTTTCTCAGTTACCCTTGGGTAACGCTGAAGCCTCAAGGGCTTTTCCTTATCCACCAGAATGTTTATTGGTATCATCCATATTTAATTCCCATTTGGGCAGTCATGTTGGTGAAACTTTATGGATATAGCTTCTGAAGTTACTAGGACGCACAAACTCGTTGACCCTCTGACTCTTACAATCTTTCTATGCCCTCTTCCATGTGATACATTCACTCTCTATCTTCAACTCACAACTCTTGTTTTTAAATTGCTGTAGCATTTTTCAAATACATAGAGATAATGCTAAGTAATTTATCTGCCTGTTTGTCTTCTACCACAAAGGAAAAATTTAAATGCAGAGATGTGCTTTATCCATTACAGAATCTATGTTACCTACTATACAATAAACACGTAAAATAATATTATTTAATGACTAATGTGAGAGGTCTCAGTGTAGACCAATAGTTCCTAATCTGTCTGTAGATGGAAAGATGTCCTGGAAACAAGCTATGCACCCATGAGGATGACGGATTTAATAACATTACCTTGTAAGATTCTATAACATTTCTAGACTCCTATTTTGTAGGCTACTCAATATTGTTCTATCATGTACTCTTTAAAAAACAGTCATAGAAACCACTTCCAATCTCACTTCTGATTTTGAGGTAGTCCTGGTAAAATAGGCAATGACCACACAGTCCGAGGGAGCCTGTGGCAAAGCATGGGAGGGAACTGGCAAGATACACGAAACTTGCCTACAGCTGAGTTTCAGGCAAACCAGCACAGGTGGAAGTTCAAGGGATCATGTACCAGGCCAGGAGAATTCTCATGCTCTAGTAGGACTGGGGGGTTGGGGGACCGGCTTAAGCTTACAAAAGTCAGTGGGTTCTGGTCTAGGATATACACTAATAAGTGTAAATATCCTTTATACGCAACAGGAGGCCGGGGCAAGCCTCTAAGGGGAGAATTGGAATAATTTATGATGCAGTTTGTACTTCCATCTGGTTGTCTAGTGTTCATTTGGAGTGCATAGGAAAAAGAAACAACCTGGAGGAATGAAAGGGAATATTCTTGGATTGGTAGGCCTGGGAGCAGGATGAAGGTTAAAGAATGGGGCCATGAGAGGCAATATGACTTGAAACTAAATTGAAACCAGATTGCAAAGGACATAAATGACAGACAGGACAGGCTAGGCGCTCTGATTTCATTTTGCCCAACAAAAGAAATCAAGGAAGAATTTTCAAGTATGAACATGAGAAAGGGCAGAGGATTGGAGTTTGACACCAGGCTTGGTCCTTGAGGGTCAATCAGAGCCAGAGAAGGGGTCCATGGCCAGGACAGACAGTCACTGCCCAGATAAAGAAGAGAATATACTCCTTGAACAGCTTTCTCATGGGCCACACATGTGGCCTACCATCTGTGATCCAAACATCAGTTTCTGGTCTAGAGTAAACCGTGAGTTCATTAAAGAAAGGTTCAATGACATCACCAGCATTCCTTCAGCATTCTTTCACGCGTTCAGTTAACAGCGCATGCTCTGTTAGAACATTAAGCCAACGTTAAAAATAGTCAAAGTTAAAAACAAGGACACAAAATACCAAAACACAGAGGTAAATTGAGAATTAATGGAACAAGGAAGGGATGACTATCAGACATATGCAGGTCATTCTGAGAAGCTGCTGAGGATGTGTATCGTTACAAGCAAGGACTTCTGGAGAAATGGCCCTAGGGACACGGTGGGACTTTCCATTGGGGGTAGAGTCCTGGAGAAGAGAAAGCCTGGTGCAGAGGCCAGGGTGACATAGAAGAATGCCAGTGACTGTTGTTCGTGTTGTTGGTCAATTTCCATGGCTGCTTCTGTTGCCAGGGAAACAGGAATGACATCCCTTCCCTTCCCGAAGAGCAATAGGGATCAGTTGCCATGTGGGCAAACAGTTTCCATTTCATTAAATAGCAACCAAGTAGGTACATAAAAGAGTTCACAGCCTTTCTTGTAGTAAAGGCCTGGACCCAGGAAGCTGCCATAGCTGGTGTCAGGGACCTTCATTCTGTTCTCCCCATTCCTTCTGTTTTAATCTTCTTCCTCCTCTTTCTCTGCTCTGTTTTCTTAGCAAATTCTCTTTCTTTCATGAACTTAATGAATCACTACAGATATAGTAACTATACCCCTTTTTTTCTGTAACATTCATGTGTGAGGTGATGATGTCTTTAGCTAACACAAACTAATACATCCCAAACATTCTATCCTGGGTGCCTTATAAGTCTGTTTCTTTGTCTTCCTGTTCAAAGTGTCTGTAGCCTAGATCTCATTCCCCATTCTTCATGGGTTTCCAATTGTAACAGGCAGATGTAGTGAAGAACTAAGTATTTACTAAGTCTGGATTCAAACAGAAGCATTCACTTGGGTGGAGCTACTGCTCCTGTTACATCTTATCTACAGACACCGCTGTGTAAAGTAATGAGGCCTGTAAGATGGATATTCCCCACGGCTAACATCAAATTCCAGATGACAGTTGTCACAGATTTCAATGTTTCTGCTTCTGTCTTGAGTGCTCAATTCTTGAATATGATACTGATAAAAGTTGTTTGGTCCAACATGCTATCACTTCTCATAGATCAGAAAATGGTCTGTTTTGAATATATAACAGGGACATTTTCCTCACACAGGTGACTCTGTCTCTCTTGGACTCTGCTGATATGGACAGGCACAGCCACGGCTGTAAGCTGCTCTTTCATATGGGATAATGAATCGTCTTGCTGAGAAAAAGAAAAAGGGATAGAAAACTTCTAGGTTATTTAATTTAAAAGTCCCAGCATGCATCCCTACAGTTACTCTATACTCTCTATAGGAAAACTACACACACAAACACACACATACACACACACACATGTGCACACATACACACTATTTTTATTTCCACCCTGAAAAACAATGGGTTCTAACTTCTTTCTGACCTCACTCAATACCTGTGCTCTCAAAAGCCTTTATCAATTTATCAACTTCTTCCTTACTTTGATAATTGCTCGACTTTCAAAGGCTGGTAGTCAATTTGGAGGTAGGTGTTGGAGTCATCTATAAGGCATCAGTAAAAGAATACATGCCTCAGAGAAAGAGGAAGAAAGTTTTCTTTGTTTTGTAAGAAACCACACACTAGAGAGAAAGAGGTTTCAGCTTCTGTTTTCTCATTGCCTTACACAGTTTCATCAGGTCTGGTGGCTGGGCAAGATATGAAGCAAGACTGCACCCCCAGCAGGCCTACTGAGAGAGGCCAGGAGTGGTTTAGTGTGAGGGTCAGCCTAGCTGACAGCCCTGTGTCAGGGTGGAGGAGCTGAGGCCATATGGACGTCTTCCACAATATCCTGATTAGCCGTGAGCAAAGTGTAAGTAGCAACAGGATCATAAACTGGCTAAAAGCGGGTTGAGATTCAAATGCTAGATGGGAAAAGTTTGGTCATTGCAGCACTTGGAACAAGGCCAGGGTAGCCAGGGCACGGAGGGTTACTGGAGAACATTAAGGAGTTTATTCGCTTATGCAGCCATTAGATAACACACCTCCAAATTGACAGTGTGTGACAGCATACATAATTTATAAATTGTAATGGAATCATTCAGTTCATAGTAGAACTTTTACAAAGTCAGGAAACTAATCTCTGCATATTAGAAGGAAGAAGGCACCTCTCTTTTGAGTAGAATTCAACAATTCTAAAACAGTCTTTACTGTGCTACCAAAACACCCCAAACTACATTGGCATCTCAATCATCGTGGGGTAGAATGGCTATCAAATGATCAGATGTGTCACCATGAGCAATCAAAAAACTCAAATAAAATAGAACATAGAGCTGGTGATACAGATTAATGGTGAATATTTACTTAGCATGCATTAGGCCCTGGGCGCAATCCCCAGCACCAAATTTAATTAAGTTAAATAAAATACAGAATTTATTTGCCTGAATGCATATCCAAGGGAATGAGCAAAGCAGGCAGGCCTTTTGAAGAGAGAACTCAAAGAAGTAACCTAAGGAACTTCTATTCCATACTGACCATTTTCTAACTCAGGGCTACAAATTAAAATTCTTCTATAATGTTACGGATTCTAGTGTGAAAGACCACAATCCTGAAAGAGAAAATTTCTATAAAGTATGGAAGAGAAAAAAATGGCTTTCTAAGAAAAGACTTGAGGTAAGTGTAGACCAGTGATTCTCAACCTTCCTAATGTTTCAACTCTTTAAAACAGTTCTTTATGTTGTGGTGGCCTGGTGACCCCCAACCTTAAAATAATTTCATTGCTACTTTATAACTGCAATTTTGCTACTGCTGTGAATCATAATGTGTATTTGATGTGCAAGATATCTGATATGTGTTGCCCCAGTGGGGTCACGATCCTCAGGTTGAGAATCACTGGTCTGGAATATTAGCTAATGATACCCAGGACAATAATTTTGACTACTGTTGAAATGAATGAGGAGTAAGGTAATAAACTAAGCCTTGTGAAGACTGAATAACTGTTACATGTCTTCCTTTGGAGAGATAGGAAGAACATTTTGTGCAACCTAGATAAGAAACCAATGACAGATCAAATACTTGATTTTGGTCACATTTTGGTTAGTTAACTAATGAGTTTATGAAAGCTACTTACAGAACTATTGGAGGGGGGGCTGGTTGTGGCCAGAGGGTGCATATCTCAAAGACAGCTGTGTCACTGAAAGTCGACGCATGGGTAATGATTCACAGAAACTGCTCTGCTGGAGCACTCTGCAGGACTTGCAGGCAGCTCAAGAGACTGGAGAGCCTCATCTCATCTTTGCTGTCTATATAACCTGGGAGGAAGGCCATGTGAATTCTGTAAGTTTTAGGATCTTCCGTAGGTTTGCAGATGTTTACTTCTTTCTCTAGGTTGCAATGATTAAATTGATACACAGTGCAAGCATGGTTCAAAATAATCTGTTACGGAGTTAAAGGTAATGTCTACTTGTAAGAAAAAACATCATCTGGAAACTTTGCATAAAAATTTTAAATTCCAGAAGTTAATATTAAATTACTAGATCTGAGAAAGGCTATGATCATATAACAGAAAAACAAGAGAAATTTCATAGAAATATATCTTAAATGGTAGTAACAAGGCTTTTAAAATAAGGTGATTAAAATATTTAAGAATTAGAAGAAAATACAAAGACAAAATAATATATGGAAATGTTTTATAAACAAAATAAAATTTATGAATCAATATAAGCACAATCTAGAACTGAAAGTATTTCATGATGAAATCAGTCATTTTAATTGATGACACAGTGAATTATAAGAGAAGTGGACAAAAACAACTGAAAATACGCAGCTGGGAGAAGAGATGGAGAAAGCAGAGATAAGAGAAACAATGAAAATGTCTAACATAAGTGAACTCTGAGGGGAAAGAATGAATTGGAACAAAATGGGGTCTCTAAGGTCAGTGTTAACAATTTCTCTAAGGTAACCAAGAATGTCAGGCAACTCATTTAAGACGAAAAGAGAATTCTCAAGTAGGAAAATCAAAGAAAAACCCACAGACATGAGACTATGCCTAGCACAAGGAAAATCATCCACTTTGCATAAAGCTTAAGAAAAAAGATGTATGACATTAGCAGATTTGAGAGCTGCATGGATGTTCAAAGCACCAAAGGTGAAAGCTCGAATGCAGTGACTCAAGACACTGGAAGAAAGCATTAAAATATGCTACTATGCCATGAAAATGTTCCTTCAAATGAAGATGAGATGGAGACGTTTTCAGATGCACCCCCACACAAAACCTAAGAGCTCCTAGTCTTTCGCTAAAAGAAATGCTAAATGGAGTTTTCAAGTGGAAGGAAACTTACCTTAGATGGAAACCAGGAGTAGCATGAAGATATCGCAAGCAATGGATAAAGACACTGAGTAGATAAATACAAATCTACGGAGGAAACATTTACAGTAATATTGAACGAAGCATAATACGTGTGTAGAATTTGATTCTTACACATATGAGATGATTGCAGCCAGAGCCAATGGATTTGGTCAAATGGACATGAGAGCCACTCTGCCCAGAGGGCCATAAGGAAACCAGGTTTCTGGCATTAGACTGTTGCAGTTTTTGAGAAGCGTGGACAGTTCTCAGCCCAGGTGCTTATGATACCAGACAGTCAACAGGGACCCGACTTCAACCTGAGGCAGTGACTTCTTGTTTCATACCAACAAAACTAAAAAAAACTTCAGCCACCCGTGGGAGTAAGCAATGGGGAAGTGAGCTTTATTTAGGGAAGTTGACGAAAAGTGAGAAAGTAAGGAAAACGAAGGGATACTCCCGAGCTAGGAAGTGTTCCCAAGAGAGGAAGAGGTGTTGAGCTGGTTCATTTCTGGGTCTCTAGAAGCTTTCTGGTAGAAACTGGACAAAGGCAGATGTACCTTCTGTTGAGACTATTTGGTATTCTGGGCTGAGCCAGAGAAAGACACATACACTCTATGCATGCAGCCTTGGCAAACATGACTGGTGATCATGCTCTATTGATGTTTTGCACCCAGCTAGGAATGAGTAAAACCCCCCTTCATCAATTTCTAAGCCTCTGTTTGTTAACTGGCAACCTGGACTGTCTATATGAGATTTTACCCACTTATGGTCAACCCTCCAGCTGTTTTGCTGGCTGTAAACTATCCTACTCTGTGTTTGTCACATTTCTGTGATTAACTGTAGCTTCACTGTGGGGTTGACTCCTAACACAGCTACCAAGATGGAACTGGAGTTGTTCTTGGTTACCTACCATTTATACCTTGTCTGTTTGGGAATCTCTTTTCCCAAAACAGATGGAAGCTTTTTAGAATTCATCCTTACAACCGAGTTTGCTTCACTTAGCAGTAGGAGAAGCAAGGGTATGTAGAAGAGCAAGGGTGCCTTACACATGCTCTCTGAGGAAGGAGAGCCCTGGGGAGCCAGCCAGCCTGCTGACACTGGTCCAGACCCACATCCCTCCTCTTATCTGCTCGTTTTTTGTTTTGATACTTAGAATTATTATTACTGGTTTAATGTAATGTTTTAAGATATAAACTTTAAGTGTATAAAGTGCTATCTTGGTTTTAATTTTTGTAGTTATCAGCTTCTAAAATTGTTTTTCATACAATATACTTTGGTCATGTTCTTTTCATTCCCCAAGCTCTTTCTACCTCCTTATCTACCAAACTAATGTGGTATGCCTTGTATATGTGTTGCTTTTATTGGTTCATGAATAAAGCTGTTTTGGCCAATGGCTTAGTAGAGCAAAGCCAGGTGGGAAATCCAAGCAGAGATATATAGAAAGAATAGACAGAGTCATCATAGAGATGCCCTGTAGCTGCTGAAGAAGAAGGAAATTTTGGAATCTTAAGAACTTTACCAGTAGGCCATAGCCTTGTAGCGATACACAGATAAATAGAATTGGGTCAATTTAAGATGTAAGAGCTCCATAAGGAGCCTCTTTGATACCCATCATCCTCTTGAAGTAGATTGGTTCTGCCAGAAGCAAGCTAGCTAGGAATATGCTAGAGTCATTGGCCAAACAGTGTGCAATTAATGTAGTTTCTGTGTGATTATTTGGGTCTGAGCAGTGGGGAAACAAGTGAGCAGCCTCCAACTACAAAGTGGTCCCCACTGTCTGGGGCATGGATTCACATAAGACCTAAAAAAGTTTAAAAAAAAAAGAAAGAAGGCTTCTAGACCCACAAAAACCTGAACCAAGCACAGCTTCTTGGGAGCTGCATTTTTTCAGATGGGCTCAATTTGCTGGCCATGTACAAGGGTGTGGCTTCTTTAAGAGCTGGCTTTCTGGTTTGTGCTGGTAGGACAAAATGGTTCTGGCTCTTTTGGGAGGTTCTGCTATGGAGCTGTTAAACTGGGGATTGTGAGAAGAGTGATACAACTTGTTAATGGCAGCATAGACCCACTGCATTCCTGAAGCTGGGGCAGTGAGCATGGCTCACACAGGCGGTGAACATGCCTCCGACTTATTGAAAGGTCAAGAGAGGCAGAGTCAGCATTCAAGGCTGCTGTGACCACACTGACTACCTTGTCAGAAAAGGATCACAGATACACAATAAGATAGATTCAGAACTTATAGTACCAGAAGTCTGCCACAACATTCTTAGAGCAAATGGATCAAGATACTGATGTATTACCAGATGAACTAAAGCTTTTGTACACCCATGTTCATCATTGGCTAGCAGCTGTCACATTCAGGAAACATGGCTTCAGAAAGTCTATAGCAGTGAAGGAAGCAAGAAAGAGTGAGCTTGTGCAGAGTGAACCACTCTATAGATTCTTGGTTCATGACCACCTCCTGCTCATGGAGCTACAGAGAGGGCCTAAAGGCTATCTTACCATCTTAAATTCCATGTCACAACATACTGCACAGCTATGAGCCTACAACAAGAGTAAATAACTCAATATAATATTGTCCTGGCAGATAGGAATCATTTGACACTTGCTTCTGATGTTTGAAAGGCAATGATCATGGAAGTTGATAAAGAGATTAATCAAGTGACACACCACTGGCTTTCCTCTTTTCTTTCAGGATTAGTCTCACTAAACTAACAGCTGGAGGAAATGGTGAGCAGATGTGTTGGAGGCATGTCCATGCTTGACTCAGACGGAAACAAGATCATTTCTACGCGCTAACATTGCCCTTTTACAGAGGAAAAGTGAAGGCAAGTGGTGAGATTACGCACTATAACAGAAAACTTCTCAGAGCTTACACCGAAATATGGTTAAGTGGGCCACAGCTTTCTGAAAGTGTGCTCTCTGCTCACAAAAAGTGTGTTCTGTGATATGGAATTAGGATATCATTACATTTCAATGGAGGTAAAGGAAATACTTGGGCATTGGTCGTTTTACGAGTATAGTTCAATGATGATATCCATCACCCCAGCTTTCTCTTAAAAGCCCAACAAGTTGGGCTACGTGCAGCTGTTTTCTCTCACATTTGTTTTGAATTTTCTAGAAAAAGAAATCATACAACATACATCCTTTATGGCATGGTGTATCACTACATTTTCTCAACTTTTCATAAATTATTATTTCTCTAGAAAACATTTTTAGGGATTGTTTTTTTCTAATTGTCTTCTCTGTTCCTCTGAAAATTTATTATATCCATGTGTCTGTTTAGTCACTAATTTCTCTGCTTGATACATAAAATAATATTTTTTATACTTCATTAAAATTTTTGTGCCTTTAGAAGCACCACCACCTCACTGAGAATATACATGATTTATACAAACCTTTTGAGATTCATCAACATTGTGTATATAATTTGGTTTAATAATAGGTTAATAATTTGGGTAAGAATACATTGCTTGAAGAGGTGTTCAGAAAAGCGTTAGGAGCAATTGCAAATGTGTTACAAATGTCAGCAACCCAGAGAATAATTGCCTTATGTTCCTGCTCAGTTCCAGTTTTCCTAATATCAGTAAACAAATGTCTTGGATGTCATCACTACTAAGCAGCTCTTCAAGTCAGAGTTCTAGGCTTGAGTTCTTCTCTTTCTTTTAACTAGCAAAATCAAGGCACAGTAATCTAGGGAGTTCTGGATTTTTAAAAAGAGGTTTTATTAATTCTTCGAGAATTTCACACTGGATTTAAGGATATTATTCATCTTTTGAGATGAGAAGCAATTGCAAGATTTAAATAGGAAATTGGTCACGGCTTGTGTACTGAAAAATGAATGATTCAAAAATTCTTACTGATATCTAATGGAGAATGTAGAGGGCTGGAGAAAAGGCTTAGCACTTAAGAACACTGGTTGCTCTTCCAGAGAACCCAGGTTCAATTCCCAGCACCCATCCGGGACTCCAGTTCCAGGGGATCTGGCATCCTCTTCTGGCCTCCAAGCACTCATGTGGTGCATAGACGCAGATGCAGGCAAAACTATCATACACATAACATAAAATAAATAATAAAAATAAGAATTTGGAGAATTAATTAGAGAGGACTACTCAAAGAGGCTTTTTTTGTTCAAGAGTCCAAAAAAGTAGTAGGAGTGAGTCTTTTTAAATTTGCAAGTCATGTAAAGGTACAAGATGAAAGACTTGGGAGGCATGTCATATTTCAGTGGAAGAACTCACCCAAGGTCTAATAGAGGATGATGTTAAAACTATGAGAAAAGCAGGTAAGTGTTTGTATAGTTATTTACTGCTTCGACTTCCCTGAGCTTTTGTCAAATTAGCAAGCGTTCTCAAGGAGTTAATTATGAATATACTTGGGTCATTTGCTCATTATTGAGAAGGACTTAGAGAAATAGAACCATGCTCAAAATATTTTGCATCACTTCACCAGTCACTCAGCATTCCATGTGTCTCTGGGGGTAGAATCCTCAAAATTAAATCCTGATGCCTTTGCCAAAAGAGAGAGAGACGTTAGAAAAGATAAATTCCATTCACAGTCCCTGGGTTCTATTACCTCCCTACAGCACAGTCAGCTAGTGTGGCCCCTTGACCTTGAGCTATCAGAACTGTGAACCAAAATGAACATCCTTCTAAATTCAGTTTGTGGTATCTGGCTACAATAAATACCAAGCAGACTAATGAAATGGCTTGGTGTTTCAGGTGTAGCAACTACAAATATGCAGTGTTATCTCCATTCTATAAGCATAGAAGTCTAATACCATGAAAACAGATAAACTACAGAGCCGCTGTCTCAGTGTACTAGAGGAGCTGTGAACAACGGTCAGGAAGTTCGTCCAGGTACATTGGTGTTTTTGCTTTTGCAGGCAATGTTGGAAGAATGGACGAACACAATACCTCCGAGAGTTCCTCTTGTGATCCTATAGTGGCACATCATTTGATCTCGCTTTACTTCCTAGTGCTCATTGGCGGACTGGCAGGTGTCATCTCCATCCTGTTCTTGCTGGTGAAAATGAACTCACGTTCAGTGACCACCATGGCAGTCATTAACCTGGTGGTGGTCCATGGGTTATTCCTGCTGACTGTGCCTTTCCGTGTGGCATACCTCATCAAGGGGACTTGGACATTTGGATTACCTTTCTGCAAGTTTGTGAGTGCCATGCTGCATATACACATGTACCTCACCTTCCTCTTCTACGTGGTGATCCTGGTCATCAGGTACCTTATCTTCTTCAAGCGCAGAGACAAAGTAGAATTCTATAGAAAACTGCATGCAGTTGCTGCCAGTACTGCTATGTGGCTTTTGGTGATTGTCATTGTGGTACCCCTGGTGGTTTCTCAGTATGGAAATAATGAAGAATATAGTGAGCAACACTGCTTTAGATTCCATAAAGAACTTGTCCGTGATTATGTACAAGTTGTCAACTATATGATAGTCATTATTGTCATAACCATTGCAATGGTTCTCTTGGGTATCCAAGTCTTCATCACACTGTCCATGGTGCGGAAGCTTCGCCACTCCTTACTATCCCACCAGGAGTTCTGGGCTCAGTTGAAAAATCTGTTTTTTATAGGCATAATCTTCATTTGTTTTCTTCCCTATCAGTTCTTTAGGATTTATTACTTGTATGCAGTGACGCATTCCAAGAACTGTGAAGACAAAGTTGCATTTTACAATGAAATTTTCTTAAGCACAACAGCAATCAGCTGCTATGATTTACTGCTCTTTGTCCTTGGAGGAAGTCACTGGGTTAAGCAAAAGATTATTGACCTATGGAATTGCCTTTTATGCCGTTAGCCAAACTACAGTGTTTATTACTTTCTGTTGGGAATAAGAATAAGCAAAGGAGGTAAGAATGGCTTTGCATTGTGATGGGGCGTGGTTTATCGGTAAATTAGGATCAACCAGACCAGTTCAATATAACAGATTTAGTTTAATAATTGGAAAACAATGAACTCACGTAACCAGG
>LOEQ01008562.1:30766-65927 GCA_001685075.1 Bramus lutescens | reverse complement strand
ATAGATAGATAGATAGATAGATAGATAGATAGATAGATAGATAGATAGTCTATAGATAAAGTTATAAGTAGATTTTGGGTTATATTATCAATGTTGGTGATGATTTAGCAAGCACTAAAAAGCCGGGTTGAATGTTTGAACATTTGACATGTATTTTTATTCATTTTAATTTTATAATCATTTTAAAATAGTAAGTTCAAGTAATAACAGGGTTTTCCAACGTCTAGTAAGTAATTATATTTTAATGACGAATTTGTTGTAGCTATGCAATAAAATCTGTTCTGTTTCGGGACTAAGTCCTGAATCAGGCATAGTGGCAGGGGTTTGTAACTCAGCACTCCAGAGGCTAAGGTAGGAGGATGAAGAGTCTGGAGCCAGCCTGGGCCGCAATAGGGAGGCTCTGTTTCAACAAAGAAGGGGGCAGGACTTCCTGTGTGGACTAGTTAGATAGACAGGATCTCTTGCTCTTTCCTGGCAACTTTCTGCATGTATTACATCTTTTGTGATTTGTTTGGCTCTATTTTGTAACTTTGCCACTCAAGTAGATCCTACCAGCCAATTGCCTCTTTAGTTGTCTTTCTTAAATGTTCTCATATATAAGAGTTATTATTTTGTGGGATTTTTTTCAAAAGCAAGTTTTTTTTTAATAATCTTCTAAAAAAATCTTTAACTTAATTCACGATACTGCTTCTATTTAACCTTGGTGTGTGGTCCAAGTCTTGTTCATCTGGCCTTGTTGTTTGCTGTTCATTTAGATGGCATCTCTCAGCGCTCTGTGCTTTCTATGTGTTTACTTGCTGTGTTTTGCCACTCACAGTGGCTGCTGTGTGACTCCTTCCTGCATCTCTGCTGATTTCTCAGCTCATGATACAAGTGCTATGCTTTCCTTTAGCTCTTTAACGGTCTCTTCTCAGCTGTCTGGTCACATTTAAAATACCTCAAAATTTCTATGAGTTTATTTACATGATTATGGGTATGAATCATATCCTAGGTTTTGTTGAAAATTGAACCTTTCAGGGTGGAGATCCCTTTCCCTGGAAGGTATTGCTGTTGACTTTTGTCGCTGTTGGTTGCTCTGGAGCTAACTCTCAAAAGTCCGTATTCCCTTCAGTAGGCAGGCACTGAAGTTGCTGTTCGATTAGCTCTGTGGTCAGCTAATAACTGGCCCATGAGCTTTGTTTGTTTTTAGTTTAATTGGCATGTATTTATTTATCTATTTATCTAGGCAGAGCTTCATGTGGTCCGCATGCCATTTTTTAAGCTCGGTTTCCTGTGCTAAAATACCTCAGTGAAAGAAATGCTAAGGTAGAAAGGATTTATTCACCTTAAAGTTCCAAGTTACAGTCCCTCGCTTCAGAGAAGTCAAGACAGGAGCTTGAAGTGGTTCGTCACATCCACGGGAGTCAAGGGCAAGGAGGGAGCAAAAGCATACCTGCCTGGTGTTCAGCTTGTCCTTCTTACTCTTATCCAGTATGAGAACCAAACCCAGGGAATGGTGCTGCCTACAGTGGGCTGTCTTCTCACATAACTAACACAAGAGAACAATCTGCCACAGACTCACCCATGGGCCAGCATGATCTAGACCGTTTCTCTTAAAGACTTCCCAGGTGAGTCTAGACGGCATCAGACTAACAGTTAAACCATCATGGTCCTAATCTCATTACAGAGCTCATGCGATCATCTCCTCTTTCTTCCCTCCCTCTCCCCATTGCTGGGATTACAGGAACTTGTCACCAATCACAGCTGTCCTAGTGCTAACGATCTAACTAGGGCTTTGTGTGCGTAGGCACACAATCTGCTGAAGGAGCTGCATCTCCAGCGCTGAGGACGAGCCCCTCCACCTTTGCCAATGAGTTTGTCTGTGTTGGCGCACGCTTTCAACTGTTGCCTTTGCCTTCATTTTCTCCTATAATAGCGCCTCAGACAGGCGAGAAATGAGAGGTTAGGTATTACTTGGTCTTTTCCAGCCACATGTACAACCTTATTTGTATGGGTGGCTTTTAAATCTCTAACAATCTGCTAAAGCCTTTCAAAGACTCACTTTGATTGACATATCATTAACAGCATCTTCATTTTGTTCTGATTCAGGTTCTTCTTAATCAAACAATACTTAAACGGCATTTAGTCATCTGAGATATTAAACATTTACCGCTGATTGTTTTCACCAAATGCCTCGAGACAGGCAGGGCCTTTGAGCTGTCAATCTAGTGGGGTGATAATGCCCTATTCCCTCAACTTTTGAATGTTAAACTTTTCTCTCTCTAAAAATCTACAACAGTCTGATTAGATCAGGTTGGGATGGGGATTTCAACAATGCTTTTGAAATCAGAGAAAGATGAGTCTTTCCATTTCCACCAGTTCTCCGATTGCCTCTCCAGAAGATCCTTCAGCAAGAGACCACGTAAAAACCTCTAGTGAAGATTCATTCTTAGAGCCCTCAACCGAGATACCCATCTCAGACCCCAAATTGCCCCTTTTCAGTCCTTTTGTGTGCTTCTCACAATACGATTTATTATCAGCATTCTGGCATTAACAGTCTAAGACAGGCAGCAGAGCCTGTCTCCAACTTCATGACTCCATAATTACGTTGGCTTCCACGTAACTCCAGTGCGCGCTTTAAATTAGCATTTTAGATATGTATCTGACTATAACAGTGTCTCGTAGATAGGTGCAGTAATTGCTTCTACTTTAATTTTTCCATGTATTTTAACTAGATTCCATGTAAAACAGCTGGAGGCACTAATTGCTGCCTGTCCTATAAACTTGCACTCCAATTTGCCCTTGTGACAGTCATGTCATTAACTGACTCAGAACCAACTTCTAATTAATCGGCTGACAATTATAGATGGTCCACCTGCTGACACCAGCACCCATTTTAGTCTGACTCTAGCACACAATAAGATCCGATGAACCATGACCCAGGAACATCCCCAGTGCTGAGAGAGATAGTCTCGCTATGGAGCTAAATTACAGAGGAAAGCCAAATAGTACCATCATAGTCAGTGTTAGCATCTTCTTGGATATTTCCAGGGGAAGTTTCAATTCAGGAGCAAATAGGGAGTGTCCTGTGTGACTTTCTCATCGGCTCCAATCAGCCCCAAACGGCTGACTAATGGAGGGAGTTCTGGCATGCTATTGCACAGTCAGGCACTTAGTTTCATAGCTGCTTTGGCTGCTTTCCAATCTGTGTAATTACCTTGTCCTCCCCCTGGAAAGAAAAATACAAACCCTACCAAATCCTGGTGTTTCTAATTAAAGTTACTCTTGAACTCTCCTCTTGAGAAAAACAGGGACTGACCAAATCACATGGCTACAGCCACACTGCAGCTGCCATCGAACCCGAGGGCCTGGTCTTTAGTTGGTTCTTTAATATGCATTGATGTCCTCTTGATAAAAGACATCGCAGAACTAGAGAGTGACAGCTATTGCACAAATATTTCCTGTTGATGAAAGCATGGATAGAGGTGTTATCTGATTTACCTACCAAGATTTGTGTGAAATGTGAAGCGCTATTCATAGTTGTTAAGTTGAAGGCCTGCATGCTAAAAGGCACGAGTAAATATGCACAAGCACACACACACACACACACACACACACACACCCCACATATGCATAATGGACAGTGGCCTGGACTGATAGTTAATGAACAGAATCATCTTTTTGAAGAGCTCAAAATTCAGGGAAATTTGAGATTGCCTTAAAAGGACTAGATGTGCTGGTTCAAAGCTGTGATACCAGCCCTTGGGAGGCAGAGTCAGGAGGATCAGGGGTACAATCAGGGGTACAAGGTCATCCTGTACACCCGGAGAGTTTGAAATCAGCATAGGCTACCTGAGACCCTGTCTCAAACAAACAAATGCTTTAAAAGACAGTTTTAATTTGTAAAATATGCAAATGTATATATACACAGAATAGTTCCAAACACACACACACACACACACACACACACACACACACACGAATCAGTTAGTGAATAACTGGGGAAACACACACACATATAAGTCAGTTGGTGAATACCTGTGGAAACACACACACATACACACACACACACACAAACATGAGTCAGTTGGTGAATATCTGGGGATTGTTAATTTCCCACACTCAGTGATCAAATTTAAAATGTGACGGTGACAGTTTGCCTCTTATTTAACTTGAAGAGATTTTTGAGGACTGGAAAGTACCCCACATGTGGCAATGTATTCTTTTCCAAGTTGCAAATACTTTCTCATTGAACAAAACATGGAAAACCACCACCTTGTCAACTATGAAAAGGTTTTATTTGGCAACGTCATTGTTTGATATGACATCACAGTGTGGATGGCTCGGTCCCCATCTGGTAGTGCTGCTGTGGAAAGTGGTGGAGATTTAAGAGATGAGTCCCTGCATGCTTACATGTGAAGATCCTTGTCTTGTCCTTGGTCCCTTCCCCGTGTCACCCTCTCCCCTTTCTGCTTTCTGGCCACTGTAAGGTGAACAATTTGCTTCCCCATGACTTCCCACCATGGCTCTCTGACTCATCGCAGGCCTAAAAGCTGCAGAGCTTGGGGGAGGAGTGGGAAAAACCAGTGTCCTCCGGACATGACCTTGAACTCAGGGTGCTGGGGTTCACTGCACAAGACCCGTAGGAGTGCAAACCATTCCAGCACGGAGGAGGGAAGGGGACACTTGAGCACCCTGACTGAAGACCATTTTGTTGCCTTTGGGCAGACACTTTCCTTTAGGGGTGTAATCCCCAATAGTTTAAGCATACTCCAGTTGATGGCTGTAAATCCATGAATATATATGCTGTGCATAGTGGGCTCAGTAGGTTATAAAAAGAAAGGGGGCAGGAATTTAGTAAGGGAACATGGCGGTGCATCTAGAGCAGAGAGTGGGAGTCAATCTGCTAGAAATCTTCAAAGATTGTATGTAGTATATATACATATATGGTATGTATATATGTGTGTATACATATACATACATACATGCATACATGCACATATGGAAGTGTAGCACCAGATAAACCATGCACTGAAACCAAGCAGAATGATTCTCTCTTTGGTCTGTTCATCTCAGTCATTTTCCACAATGATGGGAAACTCATACAGATGAAGCTCTCTCCAGGTTGTAACAGGTATTTTAGTATATCCAGTCTATCTTTTTCAGCTGATATGTATGGTAAGGTCCCACACCAGATATGTTTTCATGGGACTTCCACATTGCTGTATACTTTATGAAGCCTTGTCATCCTGGTTTCAAGAAATGACTTTGTTGCAATTCACAATCTCTGTGAAATGTCGTTCTAAAATCTCAAGAAAAGATGAGCCAGTTTTCATAGAGAAAATAGACAAAGCAGCAGTCAGCTGAAGCCTTTCAGTACGTCACTAAGGTATGACCTTAGTCTTCAAAGGATACCACATGGAAATATCTCAATGAACAAAACAAACCCACATTTGCATGCCTTCCTTGGTGTTTACCACCAAAGCATTGTGGCTTTTCCTTTTAAAATAAGCAAGGCCATCTCATGTCCTGTAGTGCCTGTAAAATTACCTAAGTCAGTCTTTAGACTTAGGTCAATGTAGTCTTACATACATCAATTGGCCAGAAGCTAATTAAAGGTAGGAACTGTGTATGTTAGTAACTAAGGTCCAAACTTTGATGAGTTAGAGTTAACTGACCTTGTTAGTCACTGACCTTCACAGAATGTGGTGGCAGCGACAGAGCTACACTGAGCGGATTCCAAATGGATTGGATCTGCTCCTCTGTTGCCACGGGCATTAAACTGCAAGTGGAATGATGGCATTTGAAAAGGAAGTGTCCCATTCTGCTGATTTTCAGTTTATCAAATGAGCAAAATGATGTCTATTTGTTTAGAACAATTCTCCAAAGTGAAGTTCTGATAGCGAAGAAAATAGATGCTGGGACTCTGTGACACAGGCTTCTCAAATTCTGCTTTGTGGCATTAGATACTCAACATAGTGTCTTCTTCACCTGCAATGAAAAGGAGTCACCACACATCTGGGGGTTTTGCCTCCAGCCATCATGGGCTGTAGTTTAGAGATATCTTGGGGGTGTCTTTGGAGATGGAGTTTTCCGATGTCTGAGTAGTCTGCTCTCCCACTTAGGAACTCTTATGGATCTCTGACTTTGTTTCTGTCTCTCATTTGGTAGTAGATTTTTACTTTAATTTGCATAAGTTAGATGATCCTGCGGACTGGCCAGATTTGGACCATCACAGTGGTGGGTATGTGGAATAAAGAGAGACCAGGATATCTAGAATGTGTGATTCCTAAAGACCTTCATGGAGCATGGGAGCATCCATGCAGCAAAGTACAATCACGGCTGTCAAAATTAGATTCAGAGGGTTTGTTTATTATTATTATTAATTATTTTATTATTATTTTATGTACGTGGCTGTTCCATGTGAATGCATATCTATGAGACCCATGCATGTAGTACCAGCAGAAGCCAGAAGAGGACGTCGAACACCCTGCAACTGGAGCCCCAGGTGTCTGAGAGGCTATGTGGGTGTGAATCAAACCTGGGTCTCCTAGAGGAACAGCAAGTGCTCTTAACTGCTGAGCCATTTCTCCTACCTCAGATGCAGAATTCTTGATGATCATGTGAGAAAATGGTGAAAGATGTTGGCATGATGCCAATGAGGTCAAAGTTTAGTTGAGAAAAGGGAAACTGGTCAAGTTCAGACAAAAAACGATAAGGAACAAAAGAACAAGACAAAACACAGAGAACGAGACAGTTAGCAGTCAACTCTCTGAAAATGGCTTTGCCCGTGTTCCTGCCCTGAGGCTTCTGACTCCACAAAATTGGCGTTAGATTTAAATATTTGGTATATGGACTTCTCAAAAAGCATGCTTGTCGTGTCCAGTTAAGAGGATCAGAGCTCCCCAGGCCCAGCTGACCCGTGTAGATCAGCTCTACCATCACACACCACACCAGTCTCCTGCTCTGTGTATCTAGCTCTTAGCACATATATACAAATGATGAAAACTTCAAGGGTGGTAGCCAGTGCCCTGGACACAGTCTGTAACTTCAGCCGCTTAGGCTGCTGAAGCAGAACAATCGCCAATTCAAGAGCCGCCCTGGGCTGCCCTGTGAGATCAAAGGCAGCCTGGAAAAGTTGGGAGCTCTAAGGGTGTTCAGGGGCAGAGCACTGTCTGGCATCCCTAAAACTCTAGCTTCGGTCCCCAGTACCAAAGAAGTAAACTCAAGGAGCATTTGGGGCAAGCGTCCAGTGTTAGCCCTAAGAGTTTAATGAGCCTGTCAATCACATTGTTCTTATTAAACAAAGGAAAACTCCTTAGTAGTTCAGGATTGTGGGTTGCTGGGCACAATTACCGTACTTGCGTGTGTTTCCTAACACAGAGGCTACTCTGTCTAGCATAGTACGTCATGGGAAACGCCACGGTTACAATGGAAGTGGCAGATGTCCGGTAAATGAGGTTTGTGACTGAAGCATTCTGAAACCCACAGAAATCCATTATGGTAAATATTTCCAGAAAATTCACCTGACATTCCGTTGAGAATTTTTTTTAACTACAATGATTTATTTAGAGAGAAATCAAGGAAAAGCGTTCCCCCCACCTGGGAAAACACCAATTCTAAAGTGATGAATATGTGCAAAGATAATAATGACTTTTCTCCTTTGCTTATTTTCAGAAACTCATTTCATTTTGTGGTAAATGTGTCATGTGACATGTGTCTTTGTGCTTTGAACTGAAACCCCAAAGTGTTTTATTTGGCAGATTTCTGGGTCCTCTGTGGTCATAATGAAGAGTGTCTTTTTTTATTCCTTCTGCACTGTAAGAGAGTCAACTGTTATTAGTAACCAGAATTATGAAAATAAACTAGGTTTAGTGAGAGGGATCTCGGTCGCCTGCCCCTCGATGCACTCACTGGCTTGTATGTGTGCCGGTAGCATTAACATGTGCAGCATTGTGAAGCCTTCAGCATTTACAAACTGGGTCATAAACGGCACCGTTGAGGTTTTAGGGAAACGACCGAATTGGAGGTGATTGAGTGTGGAGCCTTTGATCTCCACTGAACAAATGCTACACCTGTTTGCCAATCATGCCACAGTGTGTGAACCATGGTCCCAAACCACGAATGCCCGATTTACCCGGCATCAGTGACACTTTGCTGTTTATGAGAACCGGCCACCAGGCCACATTTAGTCTTTCATCCAACAAGCCTTCTGGATTTTGTTGTGCTAACCTCTCTGTGTTGTTGCTGTCTTAAAGTCCCCATCCTGCGTTTGTAGAGTTGGTTTCCACAGACTTTACCTCTGTCTTGGTTACTTTCATCATTTTCCTCCTGTACCTCCAGCCTGTTCAAATTGTTGTGAATTCAGACTCTGTCCCCAACATATTCATTATCTTTGAAGTCTAGGCAAGCTGAAGGAGGTGTGTTTAATTTGTAGCCCAGCCAGTGTTACACAGCTGTTCTTTGAAAAATAGAATGTGATTAAATACCATGTGAAGGGGAGGTATTACTTTCCTTTGTCCCCAGAGAAGACAGCTCCAAAGTCTTGCAAAACTAAGACATTGGGGAAGCTCAAGGAATTAATCTCCAAATATTTACTTTCATTCCATATTTGCTTTCAACGTTGTTCTCCATAGAGGTGGAGCCCCATTTGCTTTCGTCCTCACTAGATAGCCAAGGTCAGTATGCAAATTAAATCCCCACCATCTTGAATTTGTAGCTTGTTTCTCCGAAATTCCATCCCAATCTCATTTTGCAAGTGTTTCAAGATTGGTGTGACTCCTTAACTTTCAAAAGCTCAGTTTATAGCGGAAAAAACATAAGCCCTTACAATTCTGGAGCTGAAAGTATTTTAGCATAAGGGTTAGTGTCTATACATTGGAAAGGGCAAATTTCATGTGATTTATAATACTGAGAATACGTAACTCAGATTTCCATCTTTTGAAGATGAGCATCATATTGTAGTTTAAGCTACTGCTAGATTATATTCTTCTCTCTGCTGCGTTGGTTTATGGTATCTGGTTTGTCATTCTTGAGTCTTTTGAAATGAACTCTTAAACTTTATATACTACACCACAGAATAAAATAAAAACAATAAAATGTATAATCTGAATAAGTCCTGAGAAAACATCAGGTGTTTGCTGTTTGCTGGCGTCTCTAACATAAAACAGTACTCATAAGGAATATTTGAAAATATTTGGGAAGGACTAAGCTTTATTGAACTAGAATTACCATGAACTTGTAAAATTAGAAGTAATAATGGATAAGTGCTTAAAATATGATGGACAGTGAAAGTATAGAGTCCCAAGTGGATAACTGTAAGTTATTTTTAGTAATGTTTTAATTAATAACACATAAAAGAAAAGGCAAAACCAAAACTACTGTATCAATCTGGGCTTCCATCTCTGACATTGTTGACCAGAAGAATGCATACGGTATCAATGTCCAATTTTCTAAAGATTTTCTAACCAGGCATCATTCCATTTGTTTGATTTTCTCAGAGGTGTTAGTAGCTGTCTTACTTGACCCCAAATTCAGAGCTCTAGATGATGGGTGGGGATGCTTCAAAAGCTACCATGGTGAATGCATGTCAGCATGGGTTTGGGCAGCAGTAATTCTCAGAAATGCCCCTTGTGCAGCATCTGAGGGGGAGTTTGTGCTAACAGGAGCTTATTATGGGAGTGGTATAGGGAAGAGGACGTTGCTCTTCTCCGTCGATTAGTACAGTGCTGGGTTTTGTGATTCTAGCCTCTGGTTCATGGTTTGTGAAGGGTTCTCCACCTACAGAGTGCTTTCCAGCCAGCCTGAGAAGCTGACCAGTCTGGGGCCAGTCTAAACCTACACCACATGACACCTCTCTACTTCTACTTCAAATAGTTTATGAAAACCAATCTGAAAACCACATTAGATTCAACT
Organism: Bramus lutescens; assembly: GCA_001685075.1. Classification (NCBI taxonomy): domain Eukaryota; kingdom Metazoa; phylum Chordata; class Mammalia; order Rodentia; family Cricetidae; genus Bramus; species Bramus lutescens. The sequence continues at coordinate 56,033 of LOEQ01008562.1, read as the reverse complement.
TAAAGTCCTTGTTCCATTAATGTGTGTGTGTGCGTGTGTGTGTGTGATGTGGTGTGTGTGTGTATATGTGTGTATGTGTGCATGGTAGCCGCCCCCCCACATTTGGAGTAAGATCCAAATGACCATTGCATATAGACTTTATAGATTTGTGTACCCAAAGTTGAATTTATGGAGCATGCAGAATTTGGTCTAATTCTGCAGTATGAATACAGATATACAAATTTGGGCGGTTCGTGTATGTTACTTTTAAAGAACTTATATTTACTATTTTCATTTATGTGTATACATGTGGGTCTGTGTGAGTGAATGCCACATTGTGTGTGGTGCCCACAGAGGCCAAGACAGATCATCAGTTTCCCTGGAGCTGGGTGGGGTTGCAGATGTGTGAACTTCCCAATGTAGTTTTCAGTAATAAATGCGGGTCCTCTGGAAGAGCAGCATGTGCTCTTCACTGCTGAGCCACCTGTCTGTCCCAGTGTTACTTCCCATTGTCATTCTGTCCTGATACCCAGAGACAGTACCCCGAACAGAAAGCTCTTCATTTTTCCTTGTTGTGATCTTTGATGCAAGTGTACGTTACTTGTGTGTTCTTTTAGCACAGCCACACGGTATGTGAAATGATAGACTGGAAATGTGTCTTCTCTGCTACGACAGGAGAGTGTCAAATCTTTCGTCTTGGATCCAGGCTACTCGCGTTCTAGTCTTACATTTCTGCAGTGTCCATGGTCAGAGGGGTCAGAGACGCAGCTATGTGCTGTCACCCTCAGCTTCTTTAATCTTTTAGAGCCCTTGATTCAGGGTTAACTGTGATTTGTGGCTTCGACAAAGAAAAGAGTTTTAAAATTAACCAGGATGAGGCAGAGTTTGGGCTTTTATTGAGAGTACAGAAGGCTAGGAGAAAGAGAGGTGCCCAGAAAGAAAGACCCAAGTGTGAGTATGAACTCTTCAAGAGGAGGTCCGCGTTCTAGCCATGCACAGCCTTTGGGTGACTCCAGGCGATGTCCAACAGGTGCTAAGAAGTCTTCTCTCTTCTCTTCCTCACTCTCTATTTTGATAACTAAGATTGTAACGTGGCTCCAGAGACGTCTTGGACGGGATTATATGGGATTGTACTCTGCTGGTGTAAAGCGATGGGCCACTAGCATCACACGAGGAGTTTAGTTAGCATGTGTCTTTTCTCTCGAAATGGGGTTTCTGGTGAGATTCCCAGAAAAATTCCAGATTTATTGCCGAGAAGTTGTTCCTGAGCTGAAACTCATATTACAAGAGGGCTCAACTAAACTCCCACACAAGGGACTTGGTTCCTTCTCCTGTCCCCAGTTCCCCTCCTCTTTCCCCCCTTGCCTCTTTAGTCCCTGCTGTTTGTGCTGAGGATTTGGAAAATCTGAGACAAAAGAGAGAAAACTCACATGTCATGGTATAGTTAGGAACAAGTTTTTGCAAATGTTGACCTTTTTATTGAAAATAAAGCCTTCATTCACATAATACATCCTGACCACAGTTTCCCTCCCTTTGTTCCGTCCAGCTACACCCCATCTTCCCCCTCCCCAAGTTCACTTTCTCTTCTGTTCTTTTTTTTTTTTTAGGAAAGAGCAGGCTTTCAAAAGACAATGGTCAAACAGGACAAAACAAGATAGAAAGACAAGACAAAAGCCCTCATAGCAAGACTGGACAAAGCAACTCAGTAGGAGAAAGAGTCCCAAGAGCAGGCAAAAGAGTCAGAGACATACCAGTTCCCACTGTTAGATGCTATGGGAACTCCTTCAGCCAATAGCCTTTAAGATGCTGGCCCACTTTGGGCATGGTCTCATGTACTGTATATAAATGGAGACCGAACAGCATGTGTGGTGGATTCAGTTCCAGTTCCCAGTGCTCACAGAGGACTGTGGATCGCTACTTTTTCTGTGAGTTTAAGATGAATAAACCTTTGTTATACTCCATTCTGGGGTACCTTGGAAATCTTTTGTATGCCAACCAACAGTAAGGAGTCCCACAAAAACACCAAGCTAACAGTCATAACATATGCAGAGGACCTGGGGCAGACCCATGCATAGACTGACTTTTTAAAAACTCCTAAATAACAAGGAGAAAAAGAGCCAAACACTTAAAAGGGGGGAGAACATTCAAGGCAAAAGGAACATTAGGGTTCTAAGTAAGGAAAATATGTAAAGAATTCGAGAAACGATTTGAAACTTCGAGTGGTTAATACATTGGTGTGAAACCTAGGGATGAGATTTAAAAGGTAGATATGTAAACTCTTTGAAATAACTACGAACATTCTTCAGTTATGCTGTGTGCATGCCCAACACCAGAAAGAAAGGAAGAAATAAAGAAAGAGAGGGAGGGAGGGAAAGAGGGAGGGAGGGAAGGAGGGAAGGAGGGAGGGAGGAAGGAATAAAGGAAGGAGAAAGAAAGAAAGAGATGGATAGATAGTTAGATAAATAGATAGATAGACGGACAGACTCTTCTAAAAAATCAAAAAATCAAATAAGAAAAATACACTAGAAAATTAAATTCATGTGCAAAGCAGTCAAACTATTCTGAGAATAAATATAGTAAGTATATTAAAACTCATAAAGATAAAAATAACTTGAAATGCATCTGAATAAATAGAAGAATATTTGCATAAATAAGTGTCAATATTAATGTATAAAAGAGTATCAATATTAATATTAAATATTCTCCCTACTTCCAATGTCTTTTCATAGTCTCTGATGTAACATACACTCTCTGTGAAACAACATGTTATATAGTCTGGAAAATACGGGATGATTTATAGCCCTTTATATCAAACCTCCCTTGAGGAGACAGCCCAGTTCCAACTGTCATTTCATATGGCAGAATTAAATGAAATTCTGCATGCTCCAAAAATTCAACTTTGAGTAAACAAATCTGTAAAGTCTACATGCCGTGGCCATTTGACTCTCACTTCATTAAAGCTACCAGGCAGGAGGAAACAAAAGGATTATAAAAATTCCCTGGGATTTGGGGGGAGATTTGTGTACCCTGAGCTTAACATTGCTGGCAGATGTAACTAAAACCCAACAGAAGCTCTGGCAGTGACAAACTTTCCACATGGGCTTCAGATTTGTACCTGGCGCTTGTAGTTCTCTTCATGTTTGATCAGCAACATCTGTTCCATGGGCAGTGGTAATAGAAAGTGTATAAGATCCAGATGGCCGTGCTAGATTGGTGTTCAGTCCTTGCTTTAATGTTTAAGATCTTGGACAATTCATTTAGCATTGAGCTCCTTCATTTCTGTGGTTCGAAGCTAGAATAGAGAGTTTCTAGGATCCAGGAACTGACTTAACAGAGCTGCAGCAGGAAGGGATACAGGGTTGTGTGTGAGATCTGCCTGAAATGCATGGAAAGTTGAGGACCATCCGTGGGGCAAGGATGGGGTTGCTTAGTCATCTCACTTAGACCAAGGGACTGTGGATAGAGGAATGGACAGACCATCTTAAGAGTTCCTGTGGCCAACCCATCTTCCGTTGTACAAAGCACACCCACAGTGAACATCTGCTGTTTTAAAAATATTATGTTAATGTTCGTGTCTGTTGAGTTTAAACCTCCCAGCACTCTGAAAGGAATCAGTCAAGTCTCTGAACACATTGCACAGGGGGATGAAGGCAGGAAGAGTGGAAATAATCCCCGGAGCATGTTCTAAACCAATCACTACAGCCTTCAGTCACTGCAGAGTGACAGCGGCAGTCAGAATGCTTTGGCACACAGTAATTAGAGATGGAGAGACATAGATTTAAGTTCTATTATTAGTGATGCTCCTCAGCAGAGATGCTCAGTGAATGAATGCAAGACCCCACATGCTTACTGGGAAGGACTCGAGGCAGCAGATCCTGGTTATGGTCTGTACAAGCCAGTGTTCACATCACAGGTACCGTATGAAACTGTAACCAGGGTGACAACTACTCCCACGGTGGCAGAGGCAGGGGGATGAATGGTAGAAGCAAGGCAACGAGGGCAGGAGGCTCCAAACAGGGCTCATCTGCAACACTGACCATGACCCCTAGACATTCATGACCAAAGCCCCCTTGTTACCTGCCTAACATCCTCTAGAAAAGATATGTGAGAATTAAAGAGATGACTGTAATGTAATCATCAAGGAAGCAAACAAAACCAGAAATAAAGTATTGAGTAACTACTGCCACTTAAGGTTCAAACACTGATTATTCTGTTTCTGTCTCAGGGGAAAATGAACTAATGTTCAAGGGGCTTAAGGACTTCCTGGGGTCACCAATCAGTATAAACTTGGTTTATTGGACAACATCCTCTGAACTCAAAAGGCAAAGGTAAACAGGAAGAGACTGAGTTCCAAAAACCCACCCACCTGTAGCTTCTTCTTCTTCTTCTTCTTCTTCTTCTTCTTCTTCTTCTTCTTCTTCTTCTTCTTNTTCTCCTTCTCCTTCTCCTTCTCCTTCTCCTCCTCCTCCTCCTCCTCCTCCTCCCCCTCCTTTTCCTCCTCTTTCTCCTCTTCTTCCTCCTCTTCCTTTTCTTCCTTCTCCTTCACTTTCCTGTTTCTTTTCTTTTTTTAACACTCCCACTATCTCACGGGATAAAGACTCTGAATAACAAACTGGAGAGGCCATGGCTACCATGCCCAAATGCATAACAAGTTTCCCTTAATTCTTGTCATTGTCATTGCTATTTGTGAGACAGGGTCTCATTTATAGAACCTAGATTTAGACCATACTGGCTTCAAACTCCTTCTGAGTGACAGAATTAAATCCATGTACCACTATGCCCAGCCTTTCCCTTCACTCTTAATAGTGTACTTGGAATAAAATTTAAAATAGGAAGTGGTTTTGAGTAGACTGGAGAGGGAGATTCTGAGAAGGGACTTGACCCTTGAGATGGGGAATGGGAGGGTTGTGTGTTTGTGGTTCATGCCTGTGACTGCACAAACATGTGGATCTCAGAGCAGAACATCAGAACTTGAGGCACGGTTTCTCACTGAAGTGGAAGCTCAGCATTTTCACAAGGCTGCTGGCCAACAGGCTCTTGAGATCCTTTGTCTCTACCCTCCTCCCAGCAAGGCTGCGATCATAGGCAGGTTTAGGTGGGTCTGGCATTTTAAATGAGTGCCAGGGCTTCAGCTGAGCAAATGCTTTTATCCTCTGAGCCGTTGCTCCTCACCCACAGAGGAATCTGACTGGTAAATGTATCTCTAAAAAATTAATTTTAATGAAATATTTCTTCCTCTAAGATAATGTCACATGGATAAAATATGACCTTATACAACGATCAATAAACAATTTGCCATGATTTAATCAGGTATGACCTTACACAATGGTCAATAAACAGTATGCCATGATCTCATAGGTATGTGTTTTGGCTTCATTCAGATTTCTCTTGGCTGCTTGAAATCCTGAGTATTAATTTCATTTTGGTTGTTATTAACATGTATAAAATTTTGACACTGTAAAAAAGTAAAATAAAAGGCTATTTATTAATTCGGCGAGGCTCTAAGCCACACTTGCTTTTCCCTGTAACAGTCTTAGGCAAGGCTCCAGTCACAACTTACGCCTGTCATTTGCTGTAATTAAAAGTACACAGTCATATTTATGCATTCTGCCTCCTAGCAGCTGCAGTGAGATTAACTGTGAGCAAAGAAAACATTTTGACACAGTTAATTATACGGCAGTTCTTCTGTGTGAGCGAATACCAGCTACCTCCTTGCATGCCTGGCACTTTTTTCTGTTATTTTACTTCAACATAATCTCCTAAGTAACCACAAAGATCTTTGTTTTATACCTACAAGGAGTATGCACCCCCAAGCCATAACTCAATAAAGGCTGAACATATATGGTAACTTCATAAAGATATGTATATAATATTATCAAGGTATGGGGGAAATGCTTTATTTGGGGGAGCAAAATTTCAATCATTTTTTAAAGTATCACTTGAGAAGGAAAGTGGAAACAGGATTTGGGTTCATCTTTGCAAGAGATTAGAGATTGCAGGTAGATTCCCCCACCTCTTGTTTCTAAGCAAAAGCTGTTTTGTTTGGGGGCATGGTTTCACCCAGCATTGAATTTACATGCTAGACAAGGGGGGCAGGGGTTGCAGCTGAGGCCATGACCGTGGAAATGAGAGGCCAGGGAGGCCAGGGTGCAGTACTGATGTGAAGCCTGAACCAACCTGTGACTAATGATGACAGTCATTTCTGATCACCCTCTCCAGGACTTTGTAGAGGAGAATTACGAGGAAACATTAACTGTGGACCAGGCACTCAGCTCACGGTACAAATGGCCCACCTCGAAGCAGAGCCCGGAAGAAACTGAGGGAAATGTCACCCAAGTTCCCTTAATTACTAAATCCAGCTCCATTCTTGTCATTCTTTTCCCATTTCTCCCCCTCCCCCCATTCCCTACATTAGGTTTCTGCTCAGAATCTCAAAAATAATAGACTGGCCATCAGCACAGACTGAGGAAAACTGGACCTGGATGTGCAGAATGTAGGACCGTTTAGTGTGAAATTAAACGTAGAGGCCCTATAGTTTGGGGAGAACCCTTTGTCAAATTCTTTTCAAATAAACAACAAAGTACTGAGATTTACTCAGCGGCTCTAAGACCTGGCTTTGCTCATTCACAGCAGTGAGCACTGTCCGTGTTTGTCTCACAGGTAAAACAAGGACCACCTCCTCTCACATGTTGTGAGTATTCAGGAAGATGATGAACGTCAGGAGCTTACTGCAGCACCAAGCCCTGCTTAAATGGTCCCTCTCGTAAAACTCAGTGTGTGAGAAACACACACGTTTAAAAAGAGGGAAAGAAACCTTTCTTACCACCCCTACTGTCAACTAGATGCTTAGTGATTCTCTTAGGTGAGTGGAGTCACTTCGTGATGTTCACCTTTAGGATGTGGGAGGGTGGTGTGGGGGTGGGGGTGATAACAGACTTCTGCCTCTGGCGCATCATCGCAAGAGAATGGTGGTACTAAGCGTAGGTGGTAGAAAACATGTTACTTAATCATGGTAAAAATTTACACCATGCTAAAAGCCAATAATTTCTTCACTAAAAAAAATCCCTAGGAAGTGAATAATGGCTATTTATTCCTCACGCAAACATTTTCTGGAGGGCTGATGGATGTGTGCCCTACAGAGAAACCATGTGGGTACTGTGTGCACTCACCTGCGGTGTGATACAAGCGACTAAATGTGATTGTATAAAGTCACTTTGGTAATTCATGTCTATCATGGTCGAGCCACACCCCTTATCTTTAGGGTGGGCTGAGAAGTGCATCATCACAATTTATCCTGGGCCTTCACACCTCTGAAAAATCACACCCCCTGTATCATCATTGTAAGCGTTCCCTTTGGTAAGGAGTGTTTCTGTGGCCGCCAACTGTGTACAATTTATAGCTTCCTCTCACACCATCACTCCAAGATTTGGGGAGAAGCGACGGGCTGATGGCAGCTGGCTGGGGCAATGAGTGCTGTAACCAGGTCCATTACCATGGTTGCACGCTGGGTCAGACCCCATCAGGATGCCTTGCTGGACAAGAGCCAAGGACCATGATAATTGGATTCCCTCTCAAAATGCATCAAAGCCCATTCACAGAGAAGGTCCCTATTGGATTCTGCTTTTTCTATCTGCAGCAGACACGGGAGACGCATGCTCTGTAATCTCCAGTCCTCCTGCCTGTGCCTCTCATGTACAGAGCACCTGTGGTCATATATAAACATTTGTGTCTCCTTGAAGGTGACTTGTTTGGTAAAGCTTCAGTCTGCATAGAGCTGGAAAACCATGAACATGAATGCTGGCATGTGTTATAAAAACGGGGGGGGGGATGAGGGTATCTTCACACTGAATGAAGGAATGATTTTATTTTATTAGGCTGCTAAGTCTTTGTAACAGGTTGTACATCATTAGAGATCCAATCCAAACCTATTTAAGAATAAAAAATACTAATCTTCTCCCATATTTGGAAAAATTACTAAGCGTGGCTGGATCCACATGCATAAATATCACACACACACACACACACACACACACACACACACCTTTTTATTTTTCAAATATCTTTTCTCTCCCTTCTATTGACTTCATTATATTTTCCATTTTCCGTGTGACAGAATGGCATGAATAGCTTTTGGTAGCCTTTTATCTCCTGTTTTTAAACGACTGGTCTCTGACCCCATTAATCTCAGAAATAGCATGTGGCGATTTTCTGTCCCTGATTTCCTCTGCCTGATGCTGTACCAGGTTCTGATGTCCTGGATTTCATATGCAGATTAGCCAGCCTGTCAGGAAACCCTATGGAAAGGGGAAAGAGAAGGGCACTTCCTCTAGGAAAGAGTATAAGGTGTGGGTATAAAATATTGCTAGGATGTGTGTGCCTTTTGGAAATTAAAACTTGGACTGGAGAATTTTCTTTCTAACATTGTTTGAAACACCATTCATCTGCTCTCATTTCCAGGATGGTTGTGATTAGATCCCGGGGACTGTGGGACCCTTGCAGAAAAGTATTTTGTCATATTTTTGAATCCAGAAACTGGCAAGTTCCCAGTTTCTCCAAGTCCCTCAAACAGTTGATTTTATGAGAGGAACCAAATCCTTCCTGTACTTTCTCTAGCTTCTGTTTTGCATTTTGAGGCCAAGACAGGAGTGGCGGAGGAGGAAGACAAGAGACCAAGCTCTTCCTCTAAATGGGGATGCAGTTCTGAAATTGTCATAGTGAAAAGAATGCCAAGCCTCCAGGCTCAGCAGGTCACCTCAGCTCCCAGACACATGCCTGGGGCTTCCATCGCTATCAATGGGTCTTGTGTGTGCATGTGAGCTGAAGACAGAAGCTGCCTGTGTATAAATAGCCCTGCCATGGTGCACGCCTCTTCTTGTGTTTGCTACAAGAGAGGTAGTCTTTTGCAGTTGGTGGCTGTCTCTCCCTCTAGCAAAAAGGAGACAGGCAGTTATGCATAATCCTGATTCCGAAATCCCATATCAGACTCTGTTGGCAATTAGTTCCATCCAAAAGATTTCAGTAGAGGGAACTAGGAACAGTATTTGGCTAAACTCCTCTCATTTGCCAATAGTAAATCCAAGCCAGATTTAGCAATGCCTTGCAGGACCAGCCTTCCATTCCCTTGACTGAACTGCCTATCTGGTCTATGTCTAACAAGTTAGCGTCAGGTTACACCGTCTTCTCTTTTAGCTTCAGATGAGGCATTGCTTCAAACCACAGTTAAGAGTGAACTCTTGTTACCCACCAGAACGAGAGACTTCAAGCCAGGCATGGTGGTGCACACCAATATGCCCAAAAAGTAAGGTACGAGTATTGAGAATTTGGGACCAGCCTAGGATGCACGGTGAGTCTTTGTTAAGAAGGAAGGGAGGGATTAAGGAAGGAAGAAAGGAAGAAGGAAGGAAGGAAGAAAGCGATTTCTTTGAGTTACATGTGAGGTAATTCAGACTGTGAAATGTGCGTACGCTACTGTTAGGATTGTTCCCTTCCATGCATTTAGTCTAGTGCTGTAGTAGTTTTCTGTTGTCGCCCTTTACAGACGTGGTCACTTTCCTAGCAATAATTTGTTATCTTGCACTTGTAGAAACCCGAAGTCAGACGTGAGTCTCACTGGGGTAGAAGTTAGATGTCATCAGGGCTGTGTTCTTTCCGTAGTTCTAGAAAGCATCGTTTTGCTCATTCTGTTGTTGGCAGAATCCAGTTTCAAGGAGTTGTAAGACTGAGGATCCTATCTTTCATATGAGTGTCCACACTGGAGAAGCTGGCCACCTCCCTGTGGTCACCCCACCTTCCTGTTATCTTCAGAACCACTTCAGACTCTAGATAGTTCCCAAGTTTCTCTCCCGTCTTTCCCTTCCAGGCCTAAGGAGTTTTACGATTAGACTGATCCCAACTGAACACTTTAGAATAATTTCATCACTTTGAAGTCCCTAGCCACTTCAAAACTCAATCATAGATTTTTAGCTGTAGATTTGGGCAGCTATTGTTCTTCCCATTAGAAAGCCTTGCAGATATCAGGTGATGAGCACGAAGTGCTCACTGAATGACTAACTAAGGCATGACATACCGCGGGTGCTGACCATGCTGGTCTGTGTGGGAACCAGGTGCAATTGAAGGTCGTAGATAAATCAAGTAAACTGGGATTCATGTCTAGGGTGTGTGTGTGTGTGTGTGTGTGTGTGTGTGTTTAGTTTTTGAGACAGGCTGTTACTCTACAGCTCAGGCTGCCTTTGAATTTGAGATTCTGCTACTTTAGTCTTGCAAGTGCTCAGATTTCAGGCCTGTGTCCCCATGCTCCTTAGTTGACATAAAATTGGTAAGACTATTACATACATATGTCATTTTTTAGATTTTTCCTCTTTGTATGGCCTGGTTAATGAAATATAATAGAATAATAGGCAAAATGTTGTTTCCTATGATTTCTAACTGAAAATGATGTCTAAAAAGAAGAATAAAACCCAACCCCACAGACCTCGCCCTATTCTTTGTGTGAACACTGACAAAAAATTTATTTTGTAAGATGTTAATATGTAACACTCATTTATTTGTTTAAAAAGCATTTCATCATTTGTATTTGTGCATGCCAAGATTCAAAGAATGTACTAGATAAAGACAAATTAACACATTAACCCATGCTTACAGAGCAACGGGGAACTGGAAAACCAAGAAGGTGAAAGTCCCTGAAGAATGAAGAAGTGGGGAAAGAGCATTGGGGAGTCACAGGCAGCAAAGATATTTAATGTTTTAGGTTAAAAATATCTTTTAATATTTAATAGGAGGTTAATATAGGTGTGCTTTTCTGGTCAGGAAAGCAAATATATCAATAAATATTGCCTTTCCAGTATGACGAAAAAAACAACATCTGCATCTTTGAGTTGTAGTGATGCACTAAGGAGCAGGTGTCTACTTCCCTTGGACTGATGCTGAGAGGGCTGTAAAGGGAAGGTGTCTTGTGGAATAAATAGAACTTGTCCAGACGGGATGAGGATAAGCTCCAGGGAAAGGGAAACTTGGCTGCGACTCATAGTCTCAGAGGAGGGGGTTCTGGGGTAAATTTAGGGCCATGTCTTTGACTGAGAGCTAGAGGATTGACAGGACTAACGGGAGAGAATGTGGGGAAGGAATGGTCAGGTAGAGTGGATGCCATTTGCAGAGGGTCAGCGGGAGGTGAGAATTAGCAATGGAGAAATCTCAGAATGGCTGCAGCACAGAACAGGAAGCAAAGGCTAGGGAGGCATCAATACAAGAGAGACAGTAGGCTAGGAAGCAACGTCAAGGCCCAGGAAGAATGTGTCCTTTCTCAGAAAGCTCATGGAGAGAGATTCATATGTTTTAATCAGTGTCACAAGATAGGAGACACTCATCTTGCTCAATTTCATTACCCTTTTGGTAAATGAATTAGCCAACAGTCCCCCTCCCTGACACCAGAACCCACTTTATTTTATTTTATTAATTTCCTCCTCGTCGATTACCCTAGTTCTCCTTTAGCCACACCAAGCAGATGCAGAAGTGTCTTGGGAAGACAGGCTGATGTTCCTCTACTCTGCAAAATCCCACCCGAGGGGAACATCAAACTTGTCTGGGGCCAGTGTTAGACGACATCAAATCTGCTCCTTAGATCTTACTGTGTTTCTGGCTTTTCACTGGGAGGGAGCGGGGGGGGGTAAGCAGATGTCACAAGACCTGGGTTTCTGCTGTCAGCTCCAAGGTGGCGGGGCAATAGCGGTGATAAAATGACACACAGGAAATCAGTCTTAAAACGTGGTGGGGAAATCTGGGAGAAGGGAATTTGGAATAAAGTCCTTGGAGGCAGAATTCTGTATGTTGCTATAGTGATGGAACTTTTCTGGGGAATAATGAAGAGAAAAAGAGCAGCCACTCAAGGTCGCTGTTCAAACCTGAAAGTGATCACATGTGGAGTGTCTGTTTGTCGGGAAATATGGAATATGGAAGCTCTGAAGTTTAAGACTCAAGATAGAACAAAGATATGGTGGGATGCCCATTCAACCTTGATGCAGGGAGGAGGAGCTTGGTCCTGCCTCAACTTGATGTGCCATGCTGTGTTGACTCCCATGGCAGGCCTTAACCTTTCTGAGGAGTAGATGGAGGGGCAGGTAGAAAAGAGGTGGAGGAAAGAGTGGGCAGAGAGGAAGGAGGGAAAACTGGCGTTGGTATGTAAAGTAAATTTTTAAAATTTAATTAAAAAAAAAGAAAAAGGGAGGTGAAAACTTAGTCGATAAGACTCAAGACCCTAAAGGAAAGACGCGTTAGGCAGAAGAGAAATAAGACCAATCAAAATTGACAACTTTCTAGATTCATACTTGAATGTTTAATGTCTAGAAGAATTCATAAAGCTTCAAACATTGAAGGAAGGGATAGGATATTGAAAATATTGAGGTGCATCTTCTGAGCTGTAGAAAAGCTTTTCCATGTCCTTGTCCTTCTGCAGTTGTCAGCCAATTTCTCAAGACCCAGAGAAGAAGAAAGGGCTTCCCAAGCATCTTCATAGACAACCACCTCACTGGATTCTGTGTGGAATGGTGGAAGCTGTCTACAGTCTAGATTCAGGAATGCGCAAGTCTCCATCCAGCGCTCACGTGCTTTGTTCTGCTGCTTTAAGTCTCATTCCAAAGGTTTGCATGTGAGGAACAAAGTGGGAGGAAGGATGGACTCCAGAGTCAGAGCATGAATAAGCAAAATAGAAACCAGGTAGAAGACAGGGAAAGATGCGGTAAGAAGGGAAGGTGGAGGAAGGTAAGATGCTGCTGGCCTTACTCAGTTGAACTGTCTAGCTAGTTCTGCACACGATGAAAATCGTACGGGCTTTGGTCCTTGGGAAACGAAATGGCCAACAATGGGGTGGTTCTCGGTCCCGCAAGCAGAGGAATTCTTCTTGAGCAACAGCACTGTGCTGAAGCATTCACAGTTTATCACCAAGTATGATGCCACGGAAGTGAGAGATTGGCGTGTTAGACCATCTGGTGAGAGGCAATGTGTCAATCTCCCAGATGGCTTGTGAAAAGAGAAAGATTGGATGCTGAATTGAGATCAGCATATGAAAAGAGCCATGGAATCACAAATGGAAAAACATGCTCTGTGGAGTAGTTGGAAAACTTCACAAAGTGCATTACACTCAGATCTTACATGACCTGAACCATCACAGAAGAGAGTCTGACTTCACAGTGCGGAACTGTATCAATGATGCACACTGCATTTGCCTTCACTTCTTTTAGCAAGAAATCGTGGCATTGGGAAGTGGAAAATATTATTCCTCACACTTTTTTTTTATTTGCAATCCTTCAAATTCACAAGAGTTCTGTAAAAGGAGTACTAGCAGAAACTGGAGGCTGCAATTCAGTGTGTGCAATGGTCAGTATTGTGTGAAATATGTCATACGGCTTGGAGATGATCTGCTCATGGAGTTAAATTTCTTGATAAATACGTGTCACAACCATGTGGATGATGTTCACTATTGATTCTGGAGATGATGGGACAGATTTCCCATGTTCACATAAGTCAGGGTAACAACAATAAGAATGTTCAAAGACTGGAATTTAGAGAGGTGCACATTTCTTCTTCTTATTTCATTTTTATAAGACAGAGTATATTATCTTCCATTTTAGGGAGAATTTGATAATCATTCATATGTTCTCATATACAAATCCACTTTCAATCTGGAATGTATTCATATGACCAGTGAAGCTTATTTTTTAAACTTTTAATTTTTAATTCATGTTCACTGGCTGTCTCTTGTAACCAGTACTTTTTCTCTAATCTCCCATTTCTTTTGTTCCAATATAATGTTTTTGAGAATTTCATGCATATATGCAATGTATTTTAATCAGATCCGACTCCCCCCCGACCCCTTAATTCCTCAAAGATCCACCCTTCCCCCTCCCAACTTCGTGTCTTTTGCTAACTAATTCTTTGAGAGTTTTGGACACTTTGTTTGGATCATATTCGTCCCTTTATCCTGCCCATGCAACTTTGTGTCCTCTTTTTTCTTCCCCCACTAATTCTAATTTTGCTGCCCATATATTCTTGGATATACAGTCTTCACAATGACGAAGTACTGGAGCCACAGTGGAACTAAATGGATGGGGAGAAGAAGAAACACAGTTTCGACCTTGCATTCGGTTTCATGTTGAACTAGGATGACACACTTTCACAAAGGGCAGAAAACAGCATATTTTGCGTGGATGTTCTGTTGTCCTTACTACAATTGTGTTGTTGGGTGGTTATCCTCCCTCCGGCACCCGTCTGCACATCTGTCTGCCTGCTGCAAGGCCTAGGGTTAGTCTGCTAGTTTATTCGACTCTACTGGGAGATGGTCAAGGTGAATGGGAGGGGAACAAAGTTAGCCAAGTCATTTTTCAGTTGTGAATGTGGTAGGATGGGGTTGGGGAGGGAGAGTCTAGCTCACGTCTACAGGGAATTCAGGCATGCCTGAATAATTAGTGTGACAGGAATGACACTGATTGACTCAAAACTGACAAGCTCCAGGGAGAAAAATCAAAACATACAGCACAAGCTTGGCCTAGAAAGAGAGTCTTAATTTCTCAAGAGGAGGGTGAATTTTGAGAGCACTGGCAAAGATGCTGAGATGGCTGGTCAAAATGTAGAGCCTGGAAGGGCAGAGGTGGTACCCAGGAAAACTGGGATTTGGGAACAAATGCCCCATGGGACACTAAGCATCCCATAACAGGGCTGTTTATAATAGAGCAAGGCATAGGGTATGCTGAAGGGCTAGATGCTCTGTAGTTGGGGTTAGTGTTATAAACACACATTCTCTTACAAACTCCAGAAAACAGTGATAAGAACTACGTGACCAAATAATTAGTCTTTAATACATATTCATAGAAAGAATGAGGGAATTAAGGCTGCCTTTAGCATATGGCAGATGACTACTGACTGTAAACATAAACCCAAAGGGAATATTGGCAGTACCATATGTACGAAAATGTACACTCATTTTTGTTAGGGGTTTGATCAATAGGTAAGTGACGGAGTTGGCACAAAGGTATTTGGCATCTTCTAGAAACATCTTGGGTCATTTCTGCAGCAGAAAATTCCAGTTAAATAACCTGTGAGAACAAGTGACCCACAGTTAACTCAGGTGTGGCACACTTTAGAAAAGGAATTGTGCTTGAATTTGGATGACCGCCTTCCAGGACTCATATGCAAATGTCCTCACAAACTCCAGAGGGGGGGCAAATCTCTCTGAAGGTAAACGAAACGGACTCTGTCGTCATTTTTAATAGGGTAACATGTGCTTAAACGGTGCTTTGCGGTCTGCTAAGTGCTTTCCCAGATTACCTCATTTAGACTTCACAGTACTCCCTGGAGATGGGAGTGATTAAGAATCTTCTTTTTCCCAGAGAGGTGATGTAGCTGAGTGGAGGTGAGTGAGCTTGCAGCTTTGACAACTCTACCGGCTTCATTCATCAGGAAATGGGTTTTCTTCCTCCCTGACCCGAGGCAAATACTAATTGTATTAAAATATCTACCACAAAGCAGGCTCATTGAAAAATTCCTCCTAGAAAAGGTTTCTCTGTGCAGTGATCAAAGTCGACAAAGCCAGGGCAGCTCTCACGGTAGCATAGCTCTGTCAGACATGTTCTGCTCCTTCAAACATTATCATAGAACAGATTGAGAGCTAAATGTGAACCGCAGAACGTTCCAGTTAGTGCAGAGACCTCATTTCATTCAGCTCAATTCTAGACAGGCAAGATGGAAGACGTGTTGAAAAAAGCGGCCCCTCCCCCTCGCCTTTGGTCTCAGTCACAAGAGGGCATTCTTTGTGGGGAAAATGGTATGGCAGAGCTTGATTGGCTGACGACATCAGGGTCTGGGCATATTCTAAAGTGGGAGCAGTCCCCTTCTGGGGTTCTTTTCTGTAAATCATTATCGCTCAAAATAAGGACTTTAAAATCCCACCGATAAACTGAAAAGTGATTTATATATATAATATATATATATATTATATATATAAAACAAAATGAAAAAATAACCATCTCTGGACAAATGCAATTAGCTTCTTAAAATTGTGTTAGCAGGTCATGTTTTCCTTCCACATCTTTTTAAAGACACTCTAATAAATTAAATAAAACCAATAGGAAAACAAACAAAACCCTTATCTCCAGGTATGCTTTTTCTTCCTGAAACCAATTCCACAGAACAGTCAGATATGTAATAGCGGGCCTCCCAGGGATGTGATTTTTTATTCAACTTGACATGCAAGTCGTGAGTAATTAATTATGTCTTCTATTTACACGTTGTCAGATAAGAGTATTAAACAGAAGAGCTGAGACCTGCACTGAACCCCACCGTTAATCGGTTTAATTTGCAAACCTAATGCAATCAAAAGGAAGACATTAGTGTTAAAATGTTGTTGTTGTCCTTTCTTAAAGGGACAGGGCCTGTTCGGTGGGTAAAAGTCGCACAAAGCCAGGAAACCCCAAACTCTCGAGTCTACCTGCCTGCTTGTGTCTTGAACTGTAGAAGGTCTGAATGTTCAGTCACTGAGATCGGGCGCCGTCCATCCCAGAATGTTACGGTTCAGCTCTGTGTAATCAACCAACAAAGTGTAGCAGCGGCACACATGTGCACCAGACTACAGGAGGTGAGAAGTTGAAGCATGAGCCTGGTATGTGTGAACTTATACAACCTCACAGCAGGCTTGGGGCTGCAAACACATGACTGACAGATTGGTGGGCAGGATGGAAAAACCGCCTTGCTCCATTTCTGTCCAAATGTCAGTCCTCACAAAGGCCTTAGGAGTTCATTCTGGCACAGAAGTCTCAAGACACTTCTGAAGTAGGAGAGAGGAAGACAGAGAAGGGGCAGGCTCGTAGGCGGGGAAGGGAAAACCACGCCAGACAAAGCAATGTGATACAGCATTCGTCTACGCCATGGGTAGCCCAAGGGGCTCATTCTTGCTCCTTCTGAACATCTCTGAAACTCAGTTTCTCCGTTACGGGGACAGTGACAAAGATGGAGAAAGCTATGCAGGGATGAGATGTGGTAATTCATGGACAGTGAGGACAAAGTCCTGAGTACTAAGCAGCGTGTCACCAGTCTCTTAACCATCATTAGGAATACGTCAGGGAGGCTCAGACGGACTTATCATCTGATCTCTGCAAGTTACTCACATTGCTTGATTCCTTTAGGACCAACTGATACAACCCTATTTGGAGAACCTTTCTTTCGATTTAGCACTTCTGCTTACCGCTGGCTCTTGATTTCCCAGCAGGATTGGTCCAAGGACCAGAATCTCTAAATGATAGAATCCCTAAATGGTCTAATATCTGAATGTAACCTAGGAACATCCTTCTCTATATTTTAAGTAATCCCTCACTTATTTATAACCAGTAATGTGATATAAATGCTAGATAGGTGGTATACTGAATTTCTTCTGAAGTAGATTCAGGAAAAGGTGTCTACATAGTCAGTGGAGACACAATGGTCTTCTGAATATCTCCAACTTGAGGTTAAACAAGCCCAGAGATGTAGACATCCACAGGCAGAGATTATACAGTAACACTGCTATATATAGAGTATTACAGTATAGCATTACAGTAATACTACTATATTCTCTATTTATGTGGCACCAAAAGCATGTAAGTAACTCATGGCTTAAATAAGGAAAAAACCTGTAGACAAAGTTCCATAATTACAAGAGCATATTAATGCAAATTATAATTATTATGGTCACAAGAGCAATTTTTAGTCACATCCAAAGGAAAGAAGTTTGAAAGTATGCCAACAGTTACAATGTGAGTCTGAAAAAAAATCCATTTATTTCTCATTTGTCTGTAAGAGTGGCTACAGATTAATGTATAAACAACAGGATCCAGGAGAGTTTAAGTCTAGGGACTAATTACAGAACTACCCAAGCAACAGAGGATTATTTTATCTAATTAAGACAGAGCGTGCCTATTTAGAATTAAGCATTTGCATTTAACAGCAAATTCAGAATTATAAAAGCAATTAAAGCTAAAATGAGGTATGATAATTTTTCCTGCAAGCCACTGAGGAGCCAAAGTGCATCTTAATGTGTGCCTGTGTGTCTACGGAGCAGAAGCGGTGAAGAACACAAGCTCTCGACTCTCTCCCTTCCAAATTCTTGCCCTTTGGGGGATGTGAATCCATCCACCATGTCTTGATCAAGTCTCCTAAACCTAACTGAATCTCTCACTCCTAGATTAATCTAGGGACAATACAATTCAGTCTGCAACTGGCCTCATAATGAACTTGAATTTGTCACTGAGAGTGTTTGATTAAGGTCTTTGGTTGTTTTGTGTATTTCCTACATTATTCCACATTAGCTTAAATACCTTACCCTCCCTACAAATGTGGTCATTGGTCTTCTCCATTGCTCCAATCTGAAAGGTTTTCCTTAATCTAATCGCTATCAAATCTATTGAACAGGATCCACATGAACATTTGTTTCTTTATAAAACAACTACTCCTTCAAGCCTATGTGCCAAGTCCTTTATTAGTAGGAAATTCTATCTCACTCATCTGCAGGCTGGCTGGCTACTGTATCTAAGCTTTTACAGTATTCTCATACACTGTCCCTTAAGCTTTTGTGTGTCCACATTACCTGCCTTTAAAAATGAGCACAATATTTTCCTTCTTCAAGTAGTCGAATTGAGGACAAATGGTAGAAAGAAACATGAAATCTTCAAAAATTCTCCAACCACCCTATATTTTACTCAAAGTTCGGAAAGTCATCTTATACTTTCTATTTAATTCAAATTTATTTTATATAATTTCCTGATACGCTACAAAAAAAAAAACCTTGATCCCTTGAAGAACAACTATCCTTTGTCAATCAATTCGACTCATATTCAGATCCTACCACAGTGACATCTGTGACGTCAATTTCACCTGATTCTCTGAAGTCATAGAAATGTGTCTTTAGTGTGGACATGAGTGTTATGAGTGGGGCTGTCTTAACTCTTGGTCCCTTTAAGGATTTACAAGACAAGTCTTGTAAAGTGTAGTTCAATATGCAGCCTGCCTTATAATAATCTATATGTTTATGAAATAAACAACAGAAGCACCTTTGAAATAGTCATGGACTTACAGAAAGATGAAAATAATGGAGAGGGCCATGGCTCAGTGAGTAAAAACTGAGCATGGTAGGTAGCAAGCATCTGGAACTCCAGTATTGCAGGGGAGGCAGCGGAGGCAGGAGGATACAGTGAGTTCATCTGGCCATAAATAAGATAGATAGTGAAAGATGAAGGTACCAGAGTTGACCTTGCCCCTGCCCCTACACAGGTGAGCATACTTGCACACCACATGTCTCTATAAGCAAACATGCCCTACACACACGTAAGTCACAAATAAATATACAGAAAAGGGCCACACACCCTTCACCTAGCCTCCGCCAGTGGCAACAATGCTGCCTATCAAAATAAGAAAATATCCAAACTATGGAACTGTCATTGGTACAAATCATTCATATTTTACCAGCTATACGTGTACTCATGTATATGTATATGTTGGGGTGCAGGGGTCCTGTGATGTCTAGATCTTACAACTATATATGGCTTATGATATATATATATGTGCATGTGGATATATACATACATATACACACATATCTGTAACTCAAGGTTTCCTCAGGCAGCCCCTTTATAGATACATGTACCATCTCCCCATATACCCAACTCCCGTCCTTGGTAAACAGAACTTGATTCCCCAACTCCGTGACTTTACTACTTCAATATTTTTACATAAATTAACCAGACCAAATGCCATCTTTTAAGACTATTTTTTCACAATAAGAATACATTCATTGAGGTGAAGCTACTGTGAGCATCCATCTGTCTTCATTACCGTACACTGAATGGATGTGCCACAGGTTTTAACCATTCCCACACTGAAGAACATTGTGACTGTCTTCACTGTCTACCTAGTAAAAACTTCCGGGTGCAGGGTTTAGTTTATTTGGATGAATTATGATGCCTCTAATATGACTGGTTCAGGATAAAGGTTTCAGAACTGGGTGGCAAGGGTGAGGAGATGACAAAAAATACAGCCCAGAAGATAAGGTCTGTTAGTGTGTTCAGGAAGGGACCCATTTACCCTGGCTTTCCCAGAATAGGTCAATTTGTTTCCCCTGGCCCACACAATCATCTCTTTGCTCACAGAAGTGCCCCAGTTGGTGTGACAAATCCTATAATCACTGTGACTCTTCAGTGATCCTGAGAGCATTACTGCCCAGCCCATTCGGCTACAATGGGACTACGTTTCAGTGGCTTGCCGTTTCGTGCCTGTTCTCTGTAGCTGTGGGGTGACTCTGTAGTCTGAGAGATGAGATCCATCTTCTTGCAATGAAGGGTAGTCTTGAGGAAACCTCTTCTGCCTCAATCTGCATTTTCACACACATAAAACAATTTTCTCTGCTGGTTTCATGGTTGAGGGCAAGATCTAATCTCATGCCATAGAGCCAGGCCCATGGCTAGTTTCTAGTCCGTAATAAGCCTAGGTCCTGGGTATTCTAGCTTCAGCCACAGGCCTATCCCAAAGGCAGTTCTCAGTAAACTGCAGGTCTACAGTGACCTTAGCTGGGACCAGCTGTCCAGCTCTGTCAATCACTCTCTCCAGGGCACAGGAGTCAAGTAAGAGGAAAGTGTCACCCATTCTTAAGTGGGAGGAAGTTCCCTCAGAGGGTAGAACACTGGGGTCAGGAAGGATGCAGGCTGCGCCATGGGAGGAACTGAAGAGATAGTTCCACAAGACCACCTCAGCTTGTCTTTCATCAAGAGGCCGGTACACCACCAAATGGCACACAGCTAGCACAGAATTCAAGCCAACAACTTTACTTTTTTTTTCCAAGAGGCAGTCTATGCTCTTCAGTTTCTTATAATGGGATTTGAAATAGAAAAGGAGGAAATAAAATCCTGTCAATGTAGCATTGCAAGACTTTTCTAGTTGTTTGGGTTTTTTGACTGCTCACACTCATGGACAACAAGCATATAAGGAATGACCTGTTGTATGAGGCTGCTTGTTAGTTTCGTGGCTGTCCAGACTCCCAAAATAACCACACAGAAACTGCATTAATTAAATCACTGCTTGGCCCATTATCTCTAACTTCTTATGAGCTAACTCTTGTATATTAATTTAACCCATCTCCATTAATCTGTGGTATCTCTACATGGCAGTGGCTGACTGGCAAAGTTTCAGCATGTCTGTCTCTGACGATGGCTCCATGGCTTCTCCCTCAACTCTGCCTTCTTTTCCCAGCATTCAGTTTAGTTTCCCCCACCTACCCTATTCTGCCTTGCACAGGCCTAAGACAGTGTCTTTATTAACCAATGGTATTCACAGCATACAGAAGAGAATTCCACATCAATGACCTCTTAGTCCCCAAATCCCTGATCCCCACTTCATGCTTATGATCAGTATCAATAATCTATGCCCTTAACTAATGCAAATACACCTGGAAATCATATACAATTGATCCTTGAACTTAGAGCTTCATGTAGTAAATTTCAAAAAACTGAAATACACAGACCTTGAAAAAATATGCTATGTTGAAGTGAGAAGAACATGCATGGTAGAGCAGCTTAATGATTTTGACTATTATATTTGTACACACACATAGGAAACAAGTTTGGAATATACATATTTAGAGGGTAGTGACTTAGAAAGTGGACTGTTTATGAAGAAGTTTTCTTCTTTTTCTGTTTGTTGATTTTGTTTTTGTTGTGGTGATCATCTACTTTGAATTATCAGTATATTACTATAAAAATTGTGGCCATTGACACATATCTGATTCGGGCTTCTTCAAGTATTGCAAATAAAGAGGTCCCCACTTCAGACCTATGACAAACCATAGAGCCATAGAGTGAAAGGCTAATTGGAGACTTCGGCATAGCAACAAGAATTTCAATAGTCTTCCTACGCTCTCTACTAACCTTCAAAAGTGAAAGATGCCCTATCAATCAAGGATTTGAAACCAGCAGGGTAATAGTACACAGGTGATCATAGTTTTAAAGGTCATGTAGACTCTTATGAGTTGCAAATACATAAAATATAAATCCTAGGATTCAACCCTGGGTACCCTAAATGGTAGCTGCATTTTAGCAGATTTGGGTAATTAAAAACAACAACAACAACCCCACAAATGCCTAAGCTCATCTTTTAGAGTCAAGTCCAGGTATTTAGTTCTAAGCCCTGGCAATCACATCAGCCAGAAGCAGTTACAACACCAGCATTTCCATATTGCAAATCCCCTGCGTCTAGCCACTCTGAGTGAAGCCAGTAGCCATTTGTGAGAGACTAATTACAAAGTATAATTTGGTTAGAGAAAACTGCAGAGGGAAATTCCCCAGCACAATGCACAGTAAGTTTGTTCACATCTTGCCACTATATTTAAGTGTAAATAATGAGTTGTAGCAGTGCACTTCAATGCAAAATACCCAGTTTTCTTTTACATTTTTTAAGGGGAAAACCTCAGTACTAGATATTTAATGACACATCACAAACAGCATACAGTTAATTTTTGTTCTACTTTGGGCTTGCTGTTGCCTTAGAAAGGATCTCATTGTGTGTTCTGGAAGCTGTAATCCTCCTGCCATACCCTCTGACCCCCATCTCAGGGCCAGACCACATGATACCACATTCAGTTTTCCCTGCTAGGAAGTGTAAGATCTAGAAATTTTAAGCCGTTTGAGATGATGTGTTTCCCCAAATAGGAAGTAGAATCAGGAGTGTAATGTCATCCTCAATTGCAGATCAAATTTGATTAGAAGGCTCTGTCTTACGTGGATATTCAGAGTTTTGAGGCCACCTAAATAATAGGCGTTTTCCAATAACAATTTATTATTGTAAATATCATGGTTATTCTTGGTGGTTTTCTATACTAGTTGTTTCTCTTGCTGCTGTAAGAGAATATCTGAGAGAAAGCAGCTTACAGAAGAGAGAGTTTCTTTCTGTCTTCTTTTCTTAAGGAATTATTTTTACATATTTGAATTCTTTGTCTGTGTGTATAGATGTGTACCAAGTACATGCATTACCCTTAGAGGAAGAGGGCACTGGATCCCCTGGAACTGAATATCAGACAGTTGTGAGCCACCATGTGGATGCTGGGAACCAAACCTAGGTCCTTTGTAAGAGCAGCAAGTGCTCTTAGCAGCTGAGTCAACCCAGAGGGGAGTTTCTTTTGCCTTTCAGTTTGAGGTTGTATAGTCTGTGGTTGCAGGAAAGGCACAAAGGCAGAACTGTGAGGCAGTAAGTTATGCTAAGTCCCAAGTCAGGAGACAAACAATGACAAATGCTGCACTAAGATCACTTCCTCTTTTACTTTTTTAAATTCTGTCTCGGACTTCAGCCCATGAGATGAAGCTACCCATGTTAAGGTCAACTTTTCCCTCCTTAGTTTAACCTCCAGGGAACACTGTTGTAAGACATGCACATGTGTGTCACAGCCTTGCTTTTCATTCCTACACTTCAATTCTCAATGTATTGCCAAACTAAGCAGAAATCCCTGAGCAACATACTTAAACCTCTTTGTATGGACCACCAAAATAAGCTAAGTTGAAAACTACTGACTAGTCTTCTTAGAGAAAGATGACACGCAGCAAGCAGTCTTATCTAACGATGCTGCTTCAGGGATATGTGGAACTTGTATAAATAACTTCTCAGAAGTTTCTAGAAATATGATTTGATAGTGAGTAAACACTATAAAACTCAATAAAAACAATTTACCCACTAACGAATTTCTAATATTACTCTTTAGCTCTGTAGATGCAATTTAAAGTTTTACACTTTACATTCATTCATTTTTGTGTGTATATGAGGGCGCATGCCTACCATGAAGCACATATGTTGGGCCGTGTGGGCTCTTGGATTAAACTTGGGCCATTGGAGTGGACAGCAAGTCTCTCTACCTACTAAGATTTTTGGCCAGGCATCCAGATGAAATTTCTTATGATAATTTCTTATGGAGTCATGAGAAGCATTGCTTTCATTCATTAATGTGAAAGCATAAATAATTTAATTACAGTTTTGCCCTAATTCTGGCTCTGATTGACAAACAACCAAAAATGAAGTTAAAGTTATAGGAAACAATTAGAGATAATCTACATTAAGAATGCAATAATAGGCCATTCATATAAACCAATATGCTGCAAGATCTTTTAAAGACTTTCAGCCTACAAGTAAGATTATGCTTTGATATATATATATATATATATATATGTGTGTGTGTGTGTGTGTGTGTGTGTGTGNAGTCTGTGGTTGCAGGAAAGGCACAAAGGCAGAACTGTAAGGCAGTAAGTTATGCTAAGTCCCAAGTCAGGAGACAAACAATGACAAATGCTACACTAAGATCACTTCCTCTTTTACTTTTTTAAATTCTGTCTCGGACTTCAGCCCATGAGATGAAGCTACCCATGTTAAGGTCAACTTTTCCCTCCTTAGTTTAACCTCCAGGGAACACTGTTGTAAGACATGCACATGTGTGTCACAGCCTTGCTTTTCATTCCTACACTTCAATTCTCAATGTATTGCCAAACTAAGCAGAAATCCCTGAGCAACATACTTAAACCTCTTTGTATGGACCACCAAAATAAGCTAAGTTGAAAACTACTGACTAGTCTTCTTAGAGAAAGATGACACGCAGCAAGCAGTCTTATCTAACGATGCTGCTTCAGGGATATGTGGAACTTGTATAAATAACTTCTCAGAAGTTTCTAGAAATATGATTTGATAGTGAGTAAACACTATAAAACTCAATAAAAACAATTTACCCACTAACGAATTTCTAATATTACTCTTTAGCTCTGTAGATGCAATTTAAAGTTTTACACTTTACATTCATTCATTTTTGTGTGTATATGAGGGCGCATGCCTACCATGAAGCACATATGTTGGGCCGTGTGGGCTCTTGGATTAAACTTGGGCCATTGGAGTGGACAGCAAGTCTCTCTACCTACTAAGATTTTTGGCCAGGCATCCAGATGAAATTTCTTATGATAATTTCTTATGGAGTCATGAGAAGCATTGCTTTCATTCATTAATGTGAAAGCATAAATAATTTAATTACAGTTTTGCCCTAATTCTGGCTCTGATTGACAAACAACCAAAAATGAAGTTAAAGTTATAGGAAACAATTAGAGATAATCTACATTAAGAATGCAATAATAGGCCATTCATATAAACCAATATGCTGCAAGATCTTTTAAAGACTTTCAGCCTACAAGTAAGATTATGCTTTGATATATATATATATATATATATATGTGTGTGTGTGTGTGTGTGTGTGTGTGTG
>LOEQ01008561.1:31314-46889 GCA_001685075.1 Bramus lutescens | reverse complement strand
CTGCTTGGCCTAATAGGTCAGAACATAGGTAGGCAGGGAAGACAAAACAGAATTCTGGGAGAAAGAAAGCAGCTTCAGGAAGATGCCATGAAGCTCCGGCCCGAGATGGAAGTAGGTTAGAATCTTCCTGGTAAGCCACCACTTGGTGGTGCTACACAGATTATTAGAAATGGGTTAATTAGCCAATAAGAAGCTGGAACTAATATGCCAGGCATTGTTTAAATGAATACAGTTTCTTTGTTCTTGTTTTCGAGGCTAAGATAGCCTTACAGAAGCCTGGCAGGATGAAAAGCAGGCCTGTTAGCCTCATCACTACACCACTATGGACTTTTAAGTAGGTGAATAGCCATATTTGCATTTTCTTTTTTAAATTATAAATATTTTGTCAATGGCTCAGGCTTATTACTAGCTGGTTATTACATTTAAATTAACCCATATTTGTTATCTATGCTTTGTGACGTGGTTCATGGCTTGTTACCTCATTCTCTACACATCTTGCTTCCTCAGTGCCTATCTGGCATCTGCTTTGACTCCATCCTCTTTCATCTCTGTCTTTAGTTTGATTGCACCACTTAACCTTATTTTGTCTTGTCCTTGGCCAAACAGCATTATTATCAACCAATGAGAGCAGTACATATTCACAATGTACAGAAGGACCATCCCACTGCATTGTCCCATTTCTACCTAATCAAAAAGGAAAATTTTCAACTTTAACATAGTAAAATTTCATATAGCAAAACAATTATCAAGCAAGAATTATAGTTACACTATTTAGTTTATTTAAGTATGACAAAATTAAAGAAAAAGCTCCATCATCCATCCCATCTTCGACAGATTAATAGTTAGTCATATATAATAGTGAAACTTATAACCATACTAGTTAGGTTTTCTAGGTATACAATGATATATTGCATTAGATAAGTAAACCTCAAACACTCTAAAGATTACAGAATATGGCATTTAAAATGTTTTAAGAACTTAGACTTTTCTCAGCAATGAGACATATCTGCTCCTGGTAGCACCAGTTACTTCAAAGACATTAATGGGCATCAGAGAAACTTCTTATGTTTACTTTTAATGTGGCAAGGCATATCATTTGGGCAAAAACCTGTTCTTGCCTAGATTGCTTGAGCAAATATTGTATAAACTGGATGGGCAAGACCCATAGGAGAGTGACAAATGAACATTTGCAACATGATGCAGGATGGTACTGTAATGTTCCTGCTTCACAGGAAACTGTTGGACATTTTGCAAGACACAGAGGAAAGCAACTGATGAACTTTACCAATAAAAGGTAGGAAAGTCCTTCAAATTTCCTGCTTCACTGAAAAGTCGGCCAGATACTCTATGAATGCAGGCTAAAGAAGGATCCCTCAGTATTGCATAGAAAGTCTGGGTGTCTGTCCAGGAAGCTAAATGTCTCTGTCATTTCTAGAATATTGGAAGTTTCTTGCAATGTACTTCCTGTTTACTCAGGTAATATTATATCCTTTTAGGGATTTTGATGGAGTTAAAGCCTAGAAAGTTATAATTATAGTTTTACTTAGTTATGATAAAAGGTAAATTCGACATATATCTTTATTTTCTATGCAGGAGCAATTATATAGTATATCTTGGTGAAGTGTTCATTAGCAATAAGCAGGCTTTCCATTAATTCCTCTTTGATCCCCTCAGCGCTCTCTCTCTCTCTCTCTCTCTCTCTCTTTAGGCAGTGGGGAAAAGATCTCATTCTGAATTACCAATTTATCCAATCTCATGATCTGGACCAGTATCTCTTAGAAAAATAGCCATTTTTTCTGATCCATTTTTTTTCTTCCTACTTCTTTACAGGATGTCAACCTTATTAATAGGTGAAGAAAATCACATTTTACATAAGACATAATAAACACATGTAGGCACTTTTACTCTCCTATGAATTTCTTTTCTATGTAATGTCTTCCTGATCTAGTAGCAATGAGATTATATTTTTATTAAGAAATAATATTAATTACTCAACATACTATAATGGTTATAAAGGAATCCTTAAATCTAGAAGTTACTACTGAAGAACACTTCAAATTCTAAGCACAATGTTATGTTCCAGGTGATAGCGGCACATATGTTTGACCCTAGCACTCTGGAGGCAGAGGCAGGCAGATCTCTGAGTTTAAGACCAGCCTGGACTACAATTGAATTCTAGGATAGCCAGGGCTACACAGAGAAGCCCTGTCTCAAAAATCAATACAAAATTTGTAACTCATCTAAAAGCAGTTATGGCTGTCATTATGGTAAGAATGTCTGCCAAGAAGTTATACCAATGTAAAGCCTAACTTGGTTTTATTTTTTTTTCATTTCATATGTGATTGGGGAGGGTGAATTTAGTATTTATATGAAGAAGAATCACACTCTCTGGGTATAAACAAAAACCAAAGTGATTATATTCATATCCTCAGTGATTTGAAAGGCAAAACATGTACATATGTGTATAAAATGATTTAAATATTTATGCCATATATTTTATTTATAAATCAGTATTTAATACAATAAAATATTTAACTCTTTTACTAGCCTTTGGAAACCTATTTATTATGCTGGGTCACCCTACACAGCCTTAATACATAGGAAGGTACTTAGTCTTACTGCAACTTGATATGCCATGTTTTGTTGATAATACATGGGAGGTCTGCTCTTTCTTGCACAGAAACAGAGAAGGAGTAGATTGAGGGGGTGGGAAGAGAGGCATTGTTGGGGAGGGGTCTAGAGGAGAGGAGTGAAGGGAAACTGTGTCTGGGATGGAAAATTAATTAATTATTTGCTTACAAGGGAATACTTTAATATTTTAGTCTTTAGTTGTCATATTAAGACATTATTCTAAATTAAGCCTTCATTCACATTTGAAAGTCTGAAAAATTAACAAAAATGAGACATAAAATTAATTTAAAGATAATAAAACACTATAAGAATCTGAAAAATAAGAATATTAGGAAGTGCTAAATATATTGAAATTCAGGGTAAGCTTCTATTGAATTAGTATGAAAATATATCACAAACCACATCACTCTTTACAATGAATCAAAGGTAAATTTAATGTATTGAATGCATTGCATTAGAAATACCATAAAGAAAGGCCATCCATGGTAGTGACTCCCTCTAAAACTGAGATCGGAGGATAGCAACTTCCAGACCAATCTGCACTACATAGAAGGGCAATGTCTTGTATCTTAAAAGACATGAGTTAGTGATATAGTTCATAGGTAAGCTGTATGCCAAGAAAGTACAAGGTCTTGGATTTGCTCCCCAGCATCAAAAACAGAAAAGAAGAAAAATCATAGTGATATTTTATTTCCTTTTAAGCATATTATTCTATATACCAAGTTTTTATTTATTGTGTTAATTTTATGTAATTAAAAGTAAGAGTATAAAATGAACCGTATTAGCAAATATAATTGTATGCTATATGTTACAAGTACTTCTAGCACCTTTTATGTCATATCAGCTGATGTGGCTCTTCTTGAAAGCTGTACTTGGCTTAAATAAAAATCACCTTCATATACTCCATACTTTTAAACTGCCAAATAACTACTGTAATCGGAGGGTTAATTTTTCTGGCCACCTGGTCCCAAATAACTGACGTAGAGGATAAATATGAATTTTAAATGCTCAGCCGATAGGTCAGACTTTTTACTAGCTAACTCTTATACTTAAATTAATCCTTATTTTTTTATCTATACTTTGCCATGTGGCTTGGTACCTTTTCTCAGTAAAGCATGCACTTCTTGCTCTTATGTGAGTCTGCAACTGACTTCCTGACTTCACCCTTCTCCTTCCCATTGTCCTTAGATTGGTCATCTTGCCTATAGTTTCTGCCTGGCTACTGACCACTCAGCATTTTATTAAACCAATTTGAGTAACAAATCTTTACAGTTTACAAGAGGATAATTCCACAGAAAACTACTGTTTTCATATTCACATGCTTTTTCTATCATTCTTTTGCTTTTCTTTTGGAGTAGTGAGAGTGGGCTTTTGCATTTATGCTGTGGTTCTATGTCTGTAGCTATGTGTAATATTAATAGACATCACAATTATAATATTTGGAGATATCCATATTTTAGAGAATATCAAATACTTGGGTATATATCTCATTGTTTTTGGAAATAGAAACCCTCTAGGAGCAAGATCACTTTTTAATTTGTGGTATACTACAAACACATTGAACTTGGTAATAGTTTCAAAATAATATACGTACAAATATAGCACATATTAACACTTTTGAAACATTGGCATTAAATTTTTAATGTTTCACTCCCTCTTCTAGAAATAATGAATATTCAATATGTAGTGAACTTAAAAACATAAAAGACATAGTTAATAAAAGAGACATTAATTGTTTAATTTGAAACATTTTAATGAAAGTTTTAATTTTAAGATTAAGCAGCTAAAATTAACTTATAATAATTGATTTTGCAGTAAAGTAGTCATTAAACTGAGATAGATAAGATTAATAATTATGTTAAGCATTCATAAGGTAACACACATAAGAATGTTTAGGATCCAGCTAAAATTTTTCTGTCGATCAATGGAACTTCAAGGGCATATATGCATACTTTCAATATCCAACACTTTTTGAAGAAAGATTTGTGACTACAATGTAGAGACGTTTTGTGTAGATAAACATCTCTATTTTTAAATCATTTGATGAAGGATATGATAAGAAACAGAAAATAAATAATTCATGCTAAACTTTCCAAAATATACCTCTAGTGTTAGCATAGTAATAACTATTAATGATTTACATAATTGAAGAGATAACTATAATAGATAGTTATACAGACATACAAAGATGCATACCACTATATTTTAATAAAAACTATGTGGGTAGTGTTTGGATATTGTGATGTGTTTGCCATTACAACGGAGGTCATATTTTTTAAGATATCATTTTCATTCCTTTTAATTTGTCTAAGTGAGTTATGAATAGAAGCACTGACTTTCCTTATGACTAGCTAAAACAGAATTTTGAATACAAAATAATAAAAACAAATGATTTAAATACCTTTAGAATAGAGAAAAGTAAAATAATTCTTATCTTTCAAAGGACGAAAACAACCTGGTTACTCAGTGTGCAGCAAATCATCACTTAAGTTCACTCTAGTTGTGTTTTTGATGAAAACAATTCTTAAGTTGATTCTTTGTAGATCTCTTCATAGACCCATGTGATAGTAATTAATACAGTTGACTCAGTAGTCACATATTTAATTTTATTGTATACTGAAGTTCCTGTTTGTATCAGCAACAGAAATAAGCTGAAGTTACTTATATTTACATATCCCCAATTGAACAAATATTTTTTGCTTTGTGTACATCCATAGTGTTCCTCCTGTAGGTTGATTCTTACACACTTGACCAAATCTTCCAATGATTACCTATTTAAATATGTTTTCTTGTTTATATGTATTCAAGTGTTCCGACAGTCGGTTGCATGTACCATGTACTTATTAGTGTCTATGGAGGCCAGAGGGTGTTAAATCCTCTGTAGTTGGAATTATATGCAACTATGAGCTACCTCATGTGAATTTGGGGAGCTAACCTAAGGTATTCTTCAAGAGTAGTAACCACTCTTAATTTCTCTGGTAATTCATTGTCTCTTTTAAATTCTTTTATTGATAGTAAGTTGTTATTGGATTCTAGGAGAATTCTATTTTATGGGAATCTAAAAAAAAGTTCATAATCCTTATCCAAAATTCTATCACTAGCTTTTTGGGAAGCCAATGAAAATAATACATTTACCAATCACACAAAATAATAATTATTGAGTATAACAATGACATATGGCAGGCTAGATGATCTGGCTCCAAGATGAAAGTTCATGTGTTGTGTTTATCAAAGAAGACTAAATCTATCACATGTTTCTCTCCTGAACTTCAGGAGCATTTGTATTTGCTTTCTCCTCTATATATAGTTAACAAGGGGTGTTCAAAACAGAAAACTCAGGAATTCTGTTGTGCTTTTTCAACATACAACTTTAAATTATTTTATCCATTTGATGACTTGGTTTTTATAAGGTACAGATAAAGTTGTATTAGGTAATGACTATAATTTCGTTATAAAACTTAAAAATAAACAGAAAATATCTCTACCAGAAAATCATAATATTCATTAGGTGAACTTTGAATTGCTCTTTTCTTTGTTTTTAAAGAAAATAACCCTAATTTGTACTTAATATTTTATAGTGTTTCTGGTGTTTAATAAAAGTTATATCTTCAATGAATATTTTCTATACATCCTTCAAGAACTATGTCTAACTGCCATATGGACAGAACAGAAGTTATGAATTTTATAGAGATGTGTTATTTTGGTTTGGAGCAGAATAAATATTGAACAATTTTTCAGAGATACGTCAGAATTACTTTCTGTTATATCTACATTTTATTCCATGAAAACTAAAAACCACTGATCAATAATCTGTTTCAGATATTGAAAACTGCGTTTAAGAACAATTTGTTCAGAAACTGAAAATATTTTTACTGTGGTTAAAGTTCATGAATACCCAAATTCAAATCAATTTTGAAATAATAATGTCTCTAAAATAAATTATATTGAAAAGATACTGTACACATTGTAAACAAGAAAAAGGAATGGAAAGAAATCATATAGAAATCATATAAACCATGAAGAGTTAGAAAGCCTTTCATTTGCTTGATCATGTGTTCAATAAGAAAGTTGTTTTCAACCAAGGAATTCTTTTCCCCAGAGGAAGTAGACAATTTGAGGGATTTTTATTATTATTATTATTATTATTATTAAAAATTGATTAGTCTCTCATATAATACATCTCAATAATGGTCTTGTCTTCCTCACCCCTACTCCTACTATCCCATTGCCCACCAATCCTCTCCTCCAGATCCGCTCAATCTCTGTTTCCTATTCAGAAGAGAGCAGACCTCCAAGAAATAGCATGAAAACAGGACAAAATAAGTCACAATAAGAGGAGGCAAAAGTCCTCATATAGAGGTAGGACAAGGCAGCCCATTAGGAGGAACAGAGTCCCAAGACCAGGCAAAAGAGTCAGAGATACACCTGTTCCCATTGTTATGAGTCACACAAAACCCCAAATTAAGAATCATAATATACACAATGGACTTGGTGCAGATCCATACAGGCACTGTGCTTCTCTGGTTCATCCTCTGTGGGCCCATATGAGCTCTGATTAATTTGGTGTGCCTTGCTTTCTTGGTGTCCTATAGCCTTTCTAACTCCTACCCTTTCTCTTCTGCAGTATTCCCCAATCACTGAGGGGAGGAACTCAGTGGAGCTCTCCAATTTATACTCTCTCTCCACATAATAACTGACTGTGGGTCTCTGATCCAGGTCCCATTTGCTGACTGAGAAATCTCGCTTCTGATTGGAAAAGGCACTAGTCTACAAGTAGAGCAGAATATCATTGGAAATAATTTCTTTGCTTTTGTTTCTTTTTGTGTTCTGTTTTTACCAATCATGTTTGGTTCTACCCTAGGTCTATAAGCTATTCAGTCTCCAGTTCCTGAACATCCAGGATGAGGAGGGCATCAACTCCCTCTTGTGACATGGGACTCCAGTTAAACCCTACAGAAGTTGGCCACTCCCACAAGATCTGCCACATTATTGCCCTAGCACATCTTGCACGCAGAACAGACTGTAGGTCGAGGCTTTGGTGGAACTATTGCTGTTCGGGCTTCTCTTTCTATACCCTGTATAGTATAGTCTTACAGCAAAGGAACTAGAATATAGGAGTTAAGCACCAGGTCAACTTATCTACTGTCAGTGAACTATGTTGATGATGTCTGCTGCAATGGGACCCCACTGTCAGTTTCCAGACAGCAAACTTCTGTCCTAGCATCAGCCTTGGTTGTTTATGCATCGCCACAGGAACCTGTCAGCCAAGAAATTAAAGGAATGAGACCCATTTCCAATACAGTGAGCCTTGGCTGGCTACAAGATGACCATTTCAGAGGTATCTTCCATTAGTAGAGCCCTCACTAGGGTCACCCTCATAGATTTCAGGGAGTTTCCACTGTACTGCGTTTTCACACCTTCTCCTTAATGTTCCCCAATTTCAGTTGTTTCTGCCTGCACTGTCTCCATCAATTGTTCCCTGCATATTTCCAGCTCTAATCCTTAACTACCCCCAGTATCCCATAATTTATTCTATTTTCTCTGCCCGGAGAGGTCCATGTATCACTGTGAAGCTCCTCCTCTTTACCTAACCTTTCTGGGTCTATGGATTGTAGCTTGATTATCATTTACTTTATGACTAATATTCACTTATAAATTAATACATACCATACTTGTCTTTCTTGATCTGTTATGTCATTCAGGATGATTTATTCTAGTTGCAACAGTTTGCCTGAAATTTTCATGATGTTATTTTTAACAGCTGAGTAATACTCCATTGTATAAATGTACCACATATATTATTTTCCTTATCCATTCTTCAGTTGAGGGACATCTAGGTTGTTTCCAGGTTCTGGCTACTATAAATAATGCCACAATGAACATGGTTGAGAGAGTGTCCTTGTGATAGAATAGAGCATCCTTTGGGTGTATACCCAAGAGTGAAATAGATGAACTTTGAGGAATATTGATTCCCAATTATCTGATGAACCATGTTAATTTCCAGAGTGACTGCACAAGTTTGCACTCCCACCAGCAATGAAGGAGTGTTCCCTCCCTCCAGATCCTGACCAGCTTGAGCTGTCACTTGTGTTTTTTTTATCTCAGCCATTCTGACAATTATAAGATGAAATCTCAAGTAATTTTGATTTTCATTTCCCTGATGGCTAAGGATGTTTAAGATTTAAGTGTCTCTTCAGCCATTTGAGCTTTCTTTATTGAGAATTCTCTGTTGATCATATATGATAACCCAAGCCCATTTTACAGTGTCACATTTTCTCTAACAAGACCACACCTACTCCACCAAAACCAGAGCCCTAATAATGTTGCTCCCATTAGGGGTCATTTTCTTTCAAACAACCACAACAGTGTTAGCATGGGAGCCTCAATCACCCAAATAGTTAATGCTGCATACCATAGGGCGAAACTGAAACGTGCATAAAAAAGACTAAGTTACAGGAATTGCTACACTTGGAGAATAGGCAAGTCAACTTGAAGCTGCTTACTGGAGAGTCATACTTCACATGTCATATGACATGCAAGTACTCTGTGATTTACCAATCTGAGTAATTTATGTAAACAATACTACCTGTGGCTACATTTTCTATTCCAACATTGTTGGCTATCTAGGACTAGGACGAAAAGAGAATCTTGATGAAAGTTCAAATGCCTATGTTCAAGAACAAAGAACACTTCTGAAATTTTAATTACAATGACATTTGTTTTGTTATCATTTACATAATTAAAGACATTATAAATGGAGGCAAGTGACTTACTCCAACTCATTTATTCAGAAAACTGCTGCTCAAATGTGCTTATCACTAGTCTTGTTACTTCAACTTCCCTGTAATATCCTAAAAGAACATCTTGGGGCTAGAGAGATTATTCAGTGGTGATGAATACTTAACTGTTCTTGCAGTGGACCTGGGTTCAGATCCTGTCACCCAGATAGTAGCTTATAACAATCAGTTCCAAGTCATTCTTTACTTATTCTGACATCTTTAGTCTCTTGCACATATATGGTACACACATGTGCACTCAGGCATGAAATAATATAAGAAAGAAATAAAAGGGAATCTCAACCAGTATGGCTTAAATTCAACCCTGCCCACATCTTTTAAGTAAAACGTTAGTGGCAAATGCTCACTGTTCACCCATTGTCTTTTTCTAATTTTATACTGTGTGGGTATGAAAGGAGATATTAACTCACTCGAACTTAAAGTATTTATGGATCTGGACATTGATAAAAACTGAAGCAAGCAAATAAGAACAATTGCCTTAGACTGTAGAGATGTTTCAGTGACTAAGAACACTTGGTGCTCCTGCAGAAGACCCAGCTTTAGTTCCAGATAACCATGTGGCAGCACACAGACATGTGTAACTCTGGTACCAGGGGTTCTGAGGCCTTCTTCTGCCTTCTGCAGGAACCAGGCACACACATGATACATACACATATATGTAGACAAACACAAACATAAAACCAAAATGAACATAAATGAATCATTTATAAAATGTTGCACACCCCCCTCAAATATAATTATAAATTCTTTGACTGTGTCTATAAACCTGTCTAAGGAGTTAGAAAGGAAAATGCTCAATTCTAATGTGTTAAAAATACCTACATTAAACCACCTGTAACTCCAATTCTAGGATATCTAAACCCTCTCTCTCTCTCTCTCTCACACACACACACACACACACACACATATACACACACACTTCAGAGTGTTTATCTCCTGTGAGTGGATTCCTATATCCATTGTTTTGTATCCTTGGACTTTCTAAAGCATGTAGCTTATTAGATTGTATCTTCTCGACTACACAACACTTCCCACTTTAAAAAATCAATACTGTTTTATACGCTGTACATTTAAACAGGTTATTTTTGAAATCCATAAATCTCTAAATTAGAAAGGAAATCCTACCTTTGGTGGGCTACTCTTGATTTTAGCCCAGAATGGAAAGAGAGAATCTGTCATTCTTTGTCAATCACCTTGGCATATACTTGACAGCATGAAGTTTCAATGAAAGGCAGCTGTGTTGCCATGGTCCAGCAAACCTAATTGTAAATAAATAAAAGAACAGTCATGCAGCATAAGGGAAAAGAAAAATAAACGCAACTATACAGTGTCGTGTTTTCCCATCCATCAACTTTCATTTGTCAGAGTCTTCCTGACAATCTGGGACAGAGAAGTCTGGCTCTTAGACAATATTGATTTCATTTCATTTTTTTCTTGCTACTCTTTTTAGCAAATAGTTTGTGTGTAAAATGAGAGGTGATTCAGTCAATATCTATGACCAGGACACACTTATTATAGTGGCTTACTTTGATATTTTTATCCAGAAGTCATACATTTCGATTAGTCATTTAGTTTACTATGATATTGTAGTTGTCAGCTCTTGATGCCATAACAAACAATCCCCAAATTCTAGTGGCATGTCCCAAAATCCCTTTATTGATTTTTTACTTATTGGTCTGAAGATCAGCTGTAGATTTGTTCTGCATTCTCTAAGAGTCAGGTTAAGATATCTTGATGAGCATCTGAACAAACTATCTATTTCAAATATCTTCTTATGCAGGGATTCAAGCTGAGTCTTTTGTATGGTTTTATTTTATTGAAAATATTTTTGCACTGTATTTGGGTCATGCTTTTCCCTCCCCCAATTCATTTCAGATCACCCCCACTGTTCCAACTCCATGCCTCCTTTCAGTTTATCTTTTCCTTTAGAAAATATATAGTAAAACAAAAAATAAACAACATAAAAAGAAAAATCAAAAGAAACACACACACACAAACTTAAACATAAAACCCATAAAAAATTAAAACCATAACTCCATGCCCAGCAGTTGATGACCAACACAAAAGAAATTCAATGGCATTTTTTGTTGATATCTGTCTAATATCGCTCTGTTTTGGAGAGTATTTTTTGTTGTTGTTGTTTACTGGACTTTGTATATTCTGTATGATACATATTCTTATGGTGAAATGCAAGGCTTTAAATTTACTTTAAAGATCTAGCTCAGAGCAAAATTTACCAATTTCTGTTCACAATGCCTTGATCAAAGTAAGGTACTTAGCCAAACCAATATGCAATGAGGCCAACCATGTTAAAAGAATAAATGAATAATAAATGAATAACTCATACATCAATGGTAGCATTTATATTCATGATATTTTCATTGATTGCAATGCAGTTCACTATAGAAACCCACATAGTTTTAAAGACATGAACCTCTTACCTCAACATTCTGAATGTGGAGTTTGGTGACTATACTACCACTTGTGACTCCTTGGACTCTTCCCTTCTACTTCTGCTTGCTTTCCTTCCTATCAACTTACATGATATCAGCTTGCTGACTCTGTAACCCATATTGTTTCTTGGACCTTCCTCTCTCTATCACCCATCTGCTTGTAAACCATATACCTGAACTAGTTCTCAGCAACGTCTTTTCTTAAGATTTCTGCCCTGACTCCCTTGTCCATAAAGCACATAACTGATCAGTTCCTGCTCTGTGCTCCATTATACATTGGAGTTTCCTGATTTATTACTTATTTCCATAGAATTTTGTAATATGTTTTTATGTTTGTATCCCTGTGTTTTTGGTTCCTAGGCCAACACTGTAATGCTACAAAATCTTAATAAATTATTGTGAAATGAACAAAGAAATACTTAAAACATAACCAACTCCTTAAATTCCCTGTAAATATACTTGAGCTATGTAATCATTATGTATGTGTATATATTCAAATACTCACATATTGGCTGTAAGCTAAAAGAAATAGGCTTAGGTACAATGAAAAAGAGAAAGATTGGCAAGGCAACATCTATCACTATTGGCACTTCCCTCAAAAGCACCAAATTTCTATTTCAGTGTGTACATACATACAGAGCATGAACTTAATGTTTAATTAAAAGATGGTTCTATAGTGGTTAAATGTCATGCATGAAAAAAAATCAAGCTCAGCTTGTGCTAACGTACATTGCTACTTAGAAAAAAAATAAAAACAAGACAGAGCATGCAATATGGCTAAATAAATCAATTTATATCCAAAGAGACATTCATTTATTTTCATCAGACTTCCTAGTGCCACGCCAAAGGTTTCTTTGCCTTTTTGTAGAATCAGTGACTTTTGTTTCTCTTCACATCAGCTACTGCACAACAGTAGGGAAGTCATTTGCTAAAAATTATGTAACCTGAATGTAAAAGGTAGACTATACTTGTGGCTAATCTCTTGGGGAGTATTAATGAAGGGTTAGTCCCTATTACCAGAGTAATGCAAATTATCCTCTTAAATTCTACCCAAAATTGTGGCAAATTTCCAATACTTTGATGGAAGCAAAACTCTTGCATCACAATTGTTTAACCTCTTCCTCCATGGTTTTTGTGCACAAGGAACAACAGGAATTAAGTAAGGAGAAGACAACTTGGATTGAAATATTCTATAGTTACAAATGAAGGTTTCAATGTTGTTATAGAAACCCTTTGAAGAGTTTGTCTCTCTGTAATTGAACACTTTCCATGGACAAGACTCAGTCACAATAATTAGCTGTTTCAAGTTTAGCTGTGGCTTTTATGATCTTCTCTTAAATCATGAAAAGAAAATGTAAGGTCATTTTGGAGAAAACGGATTTACTCATACTAATTTATGACATGAATATCAGAGGTTGGGAAATCACAAACCCACAAAGAAAAGCCCTTGGAGCATTTGAAAGCCATAAGAATGTTTTTCCTGGCACTGAAAAGATGCTTCAGCGGTTAAGACACAGCTGGCTATTCTTCCAAAAGAGGATCCTTGTTTGAATCCCAGCACCCTGGGATTTAACCTAGAAGGTAAAAACCATCTGTAGCTCCAATGCCAGGCAATTTTATGCCCTATCCATGCCTCCTTGGGTACTGAAAACACATGGTGCACAAAGGCATACATGCAGGCAACACACACACACAATTCTTTTTAAAAACGAATTCTAATACTTTTGTATTTGAAAAGGTAGAACTGTTTCTCATGTGTGTCCTACACAAAACATTGATGGATTTATTTGCACTAAATAAGAGTATAATAAAGTAGCATAGTAAGAGCTACCACAGGAAGTGCTGGCAAAAGTCTTTAACCATATCACTTCAGAGGCAGAGGAAGGATGATATTTGTGATCTGTGTAGTAAGTTCCAGGGCAGCTAATAATAACTAATACGACTGTCTCTGTGTCTCTGTCATTCTGTCTCTTNGACAGGAGTTTTGCCTCCATGAGCTCATAGCTGTGGTTGACTGTACAAGACATGTGCATGATCAAGCTAGTCGATACTCCAGCATGGAATCTCTGAGTTCATGAAGGCAAAATTGCTGTCATAGCAGTCTTCCCAACCACTGCTTCTCCCAGTCTTTCTACCCTTCTTTATTTTTATTCCCTGAAGTGCGGATGAAAGTTGTGAGATAAATATCCTATTTAAGACTGATCACTCCATAAATATTTGTTCTCTGTCTTTTGATCACTTGTGAGTTTTTGTATTATCAATACATGCTCAAAGAAGCCTCTTTGACGAGGACTGAAGGACTGAGAGCTGATGTGTACTAATCTATGAGTACAGAGACATTTATTTTAGAAGAAATTATGATGCCATGTGCACTTGGAAAATAATAGCAAAAAGTTCATCCTTATGGGCTATAAGCTCCTCATACTGTGTTCTTGGTCAGAATTTCAGTGCTAGATATGAATTTCCCCCTGGAAAGTAGGCCTTAGATCCCATAAGAAAGTAGTTTTGGTCACCCCACAACGGTCATGTCATGATTTCAAATGTGCAGATCTTGCCCATCTAGTCATTTCAGTCATTTTTTGCAGCACAAAAGATCCACAGTGGTAAGATTGCTGATGAATTTTCTCTCCTTGCATCCTGCATAGCACATTCCGACACTATAAAAATCTATCAGTGAAAGATACCATCTTACTCCTGTCAGAATGGCTAAGATCAAAATCACTAATGATAGATGATGCTGGAGAGGATGTGGAGTAAGGGGAACACTCATCCATTGCTGGTGGAAATGCAAACTTGTGAAACCACTTTGGAAATTAGGGTGGTTGTTTCTCAGGAAACTGGGAATCAACCTACCTCAGGATCCAGCAATACCGCTCTTGGGAATATAGCCAAAAGATGCTCAAAAGCATTTTTTCAACTATGTTCAACTATGTTCATAGCAGCATTATTTGTAATAGCCAGGACCTGGAAACAACCTAGATGCCCTTCAGCAGAATAATTGATAAAGAAATTATGGCACAGCTACACATTAGAGTACTATTCAGCAGTAAAAATAATAACATCTTGAATTTTGCATGCAAATGGATGGAATTAGAAAACACTATCCTGAGTGAGGTAAAGCCAGACCCCCCCAAAAAAACAAATATGGTATGTATTCACTCATAAGTGGATACTAGCCATAAACAAAGGACATGGAGCCTATAGTTCATGATCCTAGAGAAACTAAGTAATAAGGTGAACCCAAATAAAATCATATATACACCCACCTGGAAATTGGAATCAGACAAAAACTTGGGACCAAGGGGTCAGGGGGTAGAAATAAGAGGAAAAGTGAGGTTGAGGAGAACTTGAGGGAATGGGATAGTCGAGATGGAGGAAGGACAGATATGAGAGCAAGGAAAGAGATATTTTGATTGAAGGAGCCATTATAGAGTTAGCAAGAAACCTGGCTCTAGAAAAAATGCCCAAGAACCCACAAGGATGATCCCAGCTAAGACCCTAAGGAGGGGATCTGAACTGACCTTATCATGTAGTCAGATTGATTATTATCTTAAATATCACCATAGAACCTTCATCCAACAACAGATGGAAACAGAGCAATGACCCACATTGGAGCACTGGACTGATCTCCCAAGATCCAGTTGAAGAGTGGAGGGAGTGAGAGTATGAGCAAGGAATTCAAGACCATGAGGGG
>LOEQ01008561.1:6982-31308 GCA_001685075.1 Bramus lutescens | reverse complement strand
CCACTGAGACAGTTTGCTTGAGCTAATGGGAGCTCACCAATTCCAACTGGACTGGGAGAGAATGATCATGGGAACAACCAAGTCCCTTTGAAGGGAGGTGACAGTTGGGGCAGACTGAGGGGCCACTGATAGTGGCACTGGGATTTGTCTCTACTGCATGTACCAGCTTCTTGGGATCCTCTTCCCTTTGGATGTAAACCTTGCTCAACTTAGATTTAGCAGGGATCAAAGGCATGTGCCACTATACCTAGTTTTAGCATAGGGCCTTATCTACAAGTTCTAGTGGACAACCAAGAGAAATGACTGTGTTCTTTATGACTGCGGGTGAGGTATCTGGGACCTCTTCTGATAAACAATTTGACGTAAAATATCCCACATCTGGCTCTGTGCTTTTTTATTTCAAATCTATGGTTTCTGGGAGAAACCTTATACCTTGAAATAGGATAACTCTAAGTTTGTGGTGTGTGTATGTGTGATGTTTATAAAATAGTATAAATTAGTAGGTTACATTATGGCTTTTCAAACATTCTTATTCTTACCTATCCCTTCCCTGTGGCTTTTTCTTTATTCATCAGTTTGTTTGTTCTGCTTTTGTACATACAGCAAGTGTTATTTATCTGAAAGTATATATCATAATTCAAATTTTAAATAGATTATTCATTTCATTCAGGATAATAACCAGGTTTTGTGTGCTTTTACATACTGCCTTAAAATATATATTAAATAATATTTAAGTGAATTTACTGGGTTTATATAGTTGATTCTTTGAGCAATAATAGCTTGTCCTAAATAACTGACCTGTCTTCTTACTAATAAATTCACACTGTAAATAGAGTTAAGCAAAATATAGAAATTCTTCGAATTGGCCTTTTAAAAGTTATTTATCAAATGCACATGTAATTCTATATCTAGAGCTGCAAACATGTGCCAAGTTACTAGATATGAACCGAAGAAAGTGAATATCAACTAATTTTACACGACAAACACTAAATGTTTTCCAGTTTCTTAATTTATTTATTATTTCATGAAAAGATGATAGTAGTGATGACAGAAGGAAATGGTAGAAAATAGATGCAATTGTATTAGAAACATGTATGTAGAAGGAAGCTTCTAGTATCAGTCTGATGATCTGAAAAGGGAAAGTACAGTTTGCTTTGGCTCTGGAAGGGATTTGTTCCAAGATCCTAAAATGAATGAATGTGCAGATTCCTTTTATAAAATGCTATAGTGATTGCATGTAACCTAACTACATCCTCCAGTATACTTTCAGTCCTCTCTTGATGTTTTTACAATACCTAATGAGATGTAGCTGTTATGTAAATAGTTCTACTGCATTGCTTGGAGAAGGGGAAACAAGAAAAATGTCCAAGTATACTTATAACAGTTGTTTTAAAATACTTTCAATATGTGGGTGTTTGAATTGATGAACAAAGAATATTCTATGGATATAGAAGGGTTATGGTCTTGCACTTCCTATAGTTCCAAAACCTAGGTATTTTATTTGGCATATTATCTTTTTCTTTGTTTAATGAACACCTGCTCAGAACTCAGAACTCTAAATGGGCCTCCCTGAAGTCAGCATTGCTGCACTTTCTGTTTATTTACCATTGAAAATTTCACAAATTTAAATATGCATTTCTTCAGACAATTCCTTGTCATA
Source organism: Bramus lutescens (assembly GCA_001685075.1). Lineage (NCBI taxonomy): Eukaryota > Metazoa > Chordata > Mammalia > Rodentia > Cricetidae > Bramus > Bramus lutescens. The sequence continues at coordinate 29,648 of LOEQ01008561.1, read as the reverse complement.
TAAAATTCAGTATCCAGCTTTTAAATATCTCTCAATTTCTTATGAATAGTGGCTCCTATTCTTTGTGATTCTTTGAATTCTGTACTTATAGTGAAAGTATTTGAAGCAGGCAGAGAATGTTAGTCATTTGGCTACAAACCAACAATTTTCATGAGATTGTTCATAATTTATGATCATTTTCTGAAGGCATGAATTTATACCAGATGGCACTTAAAGAGGGGGAAATAAAGGGTGTGGAGTTGGGTGGATGTGGAGCTTGGGAGGATTTGGGAGGAGTTAGAGACAGGAAGCTGTGATCAGAATATATTATGTAATTTTTTCAATAAAAAGAAACAAAAAATAAAGTCCAAAGTGTAAAGAAGTAATGAATTTTAACCAGTAAATAACAACAACAAAATAATTTTAAAGGAATCAAAAGAACCTTAAATTTATACTTGTTACAGTTTTGGAAAGTTTTACAGATAATTCTCCAATTTATCTTTCTTTGAAATTGTCAGTGCATGTGTACAATGTATCATAATCGTGTCCACTCCCTACCTCCAACTTTCCAAGGGACTATGAAGTTTTACAAACATGTTCTTTGAAAATTTCTAATTTTCAAAAGGACATTTGATCCTTTAATCTTGTTCATCACTCTAGAGGTAGTTGGACCTGGGAGAAAGGAACCAATAAATGAGAAAGACTAAAGTCTCATGCAATAAACAACTTTATTCAGAATATCAGACTATCTACACTATAGGTTGATAAAGGTCACATGCATATAGTTCTAATGGCTTCAAGGTGTAAATAATCACCAAGAATATCTGCACATGACAAGAACATGTTTTTTTTTCACAAAGGCATATAAACAAATAACAATACCCAGTTGTAATGAACAATCTAAAGTAAACTCACTCCTATTTGCTACATCTGGGACAGGCACAAAAAACACATTACACTATGAAATCCATGTTTTTGAATAAATTGAGATCACAAGACTCTTATCTTAATTTCTTGGAGTGTTCTCACAAGCACTTAGAATTCCCCTTAATTCCATTCTTGGACCATGTTCTGACAACTCCCCCTTTTTATGATTTAACAGCAGGATATCCAGAGTGGTTTTGATTGAGATGCTGTAGATAAAGCTAATTCCCATTTGAAGCCTGAGTATACTATAAGCAAGCAAAGTATAATTCTAGCGCGTTGATAACGTTGTAATACCTTGTCACTGAAAACAGAGATCCAAACTGCATCCAGTACTATCAGTTGCATTATTGTATTTATTGGAAAAATCTAGAGAATAGCTTGAAAAGAGACACATGATTATAAGTTCTTGTATCTTATACAACATAAGCACATATTTGCCCTATAATAAGAATACACATGTAATGATTTATGCAAATAGGGATTAATTTAAATCCCAAGGAAGAATTAAATGCCGTCCCTTTTTAAGATGAATGAATAAGTCTATTATAGCCCCAAGATCTAGTCATAAATGCAGAATCATTAGAAAAGGTAAGGGGCTGGATCCATCCAATCTACAAGTTGAATTAAGGAAGGATGAGGAACATAAGATGAATATATATGCTCAGAAGCACTCATGACAGATACAATGGGGATTTTCAGGTAACATAGGGTTCTGTGTGTTTCAGAGAATAAATTCTCCCTTAGTGCACAGGACTTTAACTTGGCCCCTGGGGTGGGGGGAATCAGACTTGACTTTTGATTATATGGCTGATATCTCCTTTTGTTCTTTAGCTGGAGGTTTGCTACCTTTCTGGTGACCCTCACTGTCTCCTTTCTGCCATTGTCTTTGATTGCCCTGTACAAAAGGAGCCAAAGAGAAATCTCTAATATTTCACTGTATACATCTGCAACGACAGAGTTATACTCGTTCCCAATTTTCTTCTGGAGAAGTAAAAATAGGGAAGGTTAGTTAATCAGCTTGCTTATTTCCTTTGCAATGAAACCAAGGAGTATAGAATATGCATGAGTATGAGTAATAAACAAAGGATGTGTGTGGGTTTTAATCATATGTTGTAGTTCCTATAGTAATGGAAGCATAACAGAATGTGAAGACAAAATTCAAGCAGTGTATATTGCGGGAAACAATCCTACAAAATAAGCAGACTCTAAAATTATATTTAAGAGTTTATGAACTAACTATAAATGAATTAAGTCTGAAAAATGAATTTAAGCATATGGCTTCACCTATTGAGCTGAGGAAAAGTAACAATACATTGGTGAATATCTGGACCATGACTACCTCCTATACCCTTAGATAAGCCATCAATAAAATAAATATATAAATATCTGTCTGTGGAATGGGATAAGGTTGGACAAACTTTATAATCCCAAATTCAGTTCACAAGAGAAAATCTCATAACCTGCCAGTTGAATAATGATTTCCTACCCTTCCATAGTAATCTGTGAATGAAATTTGAAAATATGCAGAGTTCTATAACAATCTTATCAACTGATTATTTGTTAAAGGTGTAGGCAGAGACCACTTGTTCATTCCTGGTCACCCAGACCTAAAATAACCACACAGAAATTGTATTAATTAAAACACTGCTTGGCCAATCACTTAAGTGTATTGCAGGAACCCTGAAGGACTGTCTCACCTTCTTTAGGCAGCTTCAGCAGTCAATTGTCTGTGGGTCCTGCATGTTCACTTCATTCAGCATAACATCAAGCAGTCCAGGCAAGAGCAGTTTCTTGACCAAATGGCTAACAAACTATCTAAGGAGCCTCTTTGATGCCCATCATCCTCTTGAAGTAGATTGGTGCTGCAAGAAGCAGATGTATCTCATTGTCATGAAAAGTCCTATATTCATAAAACATTTCAAATGCCATATTCTGAAGGTCTTTTAAAGGTTTGAAGAATACCTCTCTAACTTAAATGTATCTCTATGTATCTAGAAAATGTAACAGGACTACAAGCTTGACTATTATAGATGATTATCTCTTAACCTATATTTCTTAATCATGCATTACATTTTATAAGAGCTGCAAAAATACAATACCTTAATCAAAAGCAGAAATAAACATTAACAAAATTGACCTTAAATTTGTATCAATAAACCATGATCCATAACAACGCAAAGTATTCATCTCTTTAGCATATCCCCCTTTAAATATAAACAAATATTTTCAGACAATCATTTAAGAAATTTTGCATAATTCTCTCCAAACTGCTTCCTACTTTTTGTTGGGCAAAGTAATTTTGGGGTTCATGGAAACCTTGCAGAAAATCTTGGCCCATAAAACCACATTAGTTACATTAGGAATCCACAGGTTCTCATTCTCTGTGGAAACAAAAGAAGAACCTTTTTTCCAAAGCAATATATCCTTAGACCCAAATTTTGAAATCAACATATTTTTAAGGTCTATATGTTGGTTTAGCGTAGCAGCCTGTACAATGAAAGGTCTCTCTGTACTTAGCTCATTCATAGTCAAAAATTCAAAGAAAACACAACGATATGCATAATTCAGACTCTCTATACACTTCATCTTTATGTAGCTTATTTTCTAACGCTATTACTTTTTCTACAAGTTTAATATTTATTTTATTATCTTTACTCCTTTAATCTATGATTGTATGCTTTTATATTATAACTGTCTATACTGTTTTTCCTCTCTCTCTCAAGCCTACACACATTTATCCAACACTGTCCCTCTTTAGCAGTCTTCTTCATCTGAATTTGTCTTTATTACATATCTGTAAGCCTTTTCTGACCAGGACCACTTCTTAAAATGCTAAGAAGCTTAGCTAGGACTATGGCTGCTTTGCCTTTTGGCTTCACCCAGTCCAACATGATAGAGATCTGGTTTTTAGTGTTTAGAATTCCTTTCCAAGCTTTCTTGGGTTTTATGTCGATGTAGTTAGTTCCACATTGGCATGCCAATCTGTTGGTGGAGGCTGCTTGTTCTTATTCCCAGCAACCCAGACCTGAAATAACCACACAGATACTGTATTAATTAAAATAATGCTTGACCAATTACTTAAGTGTATTGCTAGCTATCTCTTATATCTTAAATTAACCAATTTCTTTTTTTTATTCCTTACCATGAGGCTCGTGGTTTACCAGCAAGTTTCTGGCTAGCAGCTACTGTCTTTCTCCTCTGATGGCCACACGACATCTCGTTGACTCTACCTACTGTCTCTACATATCTTTTCAAACTTAGCTATATTCTGTTAAACCATTGTCCAGAAGCAACTTCTGTATTAACCATTGACAAAAACAAAACAAAAAAACCATATTTACAGCATGCAGAGGGAAATCCCACATCTTAAAGGCAATATAATATATCAAGTTTCAAAATCCAAGTAATTTTTGTCATTGGGTCCTCCCCAACGTACTAATTGAGCAAGAAAAGTAAGGTAGACAGTAAGTATTTTGAAGCACATATGTTGTAAATAAATCTATTCCAAAGGTTTATCCTTTTGTGCTACAGTGCCTGTTGGAAACTATTTTGTGGAGGGGCGAAGCAAGTTTAAAGGCAGTGAAGAATCCATAGGATACAAAAATGCCTCTTTTGTTCTGGATTCAAATAGCTATAATTCTTCTCTTGCCTCTCAAGATAATATGGATAGACTGTCAAACACCATCTTTCATTCTAGAGTTAAATAGCTTGGTTGGCACACTGGAAAAACTAGCCCATAAAGCCAGGGAGCAATTTCTAAACGAATTCCTTTTCAGTGGCAAGCCCTAGCTTTTGTAGGTTAAGTTATCTTTTTAATAGGATATCCTAAGCCTTATGAAAAAGTAGGGAAAATTCAAGATTAGCATGAATGCCAAATTGCTCACATCATGCTTCAGGGTCATCTTCAGGCAATAGAGGACAGTATTTAAAGGAGGGAGTCATCACCAGCAGAGTTATTGGTGATGATGTTTTTACTTTTGAGTTTTGCCTGAATGGGGGAAACCTTATTGTTGTGGAAATTACTTCAACTATGAAAAGATGTGTTACATTTGTTTTGTTGCATTTTTTAATTACTTAGAAAGATGTTGCATTTGTTTCTCCTTGCCTGCCTAAAGTACCTGATTGATCTCATAAGGAGCGAAATGATTAATAGATAGGCAGAGAAAGGCAGACTAATGGGTAGAGAGAAAAAATCGGAGGAGAAATATAAGCTGGAGAGAACAAGAGAAGAATGGGAAAGAAGAAAAGGAGAAGAGAACGAGGGAGAAACAGAGGGAGACAGCAGGGACCAGCCAGGCACCCAGGTAGGCAGGCACTAGCCAAACGCAGAAGAAGCAGGAAAGGAAGGGCATACAGAAAGGAAAGCTACAGAGCCTTGAGACAAAGCATAGGTGAAGAGAAACAGATTAAAATAATAACTAAGATAAGAATATTTATAACTAATACTAATTCTCCATGTCATGATTTGGGAGCTGGCTGGTGGCCCCAAACCAAAAGCCTGATTGTCTATTTTGCTTCTTATACCAATTTTAAGTTTGGATAATCAGGTTTATATTCTTTCAGTGTATTAGCTGTCTCTTTCACATGATTAGTGTCTTCCTTAAGCTTTTTGATAAAATCAAAAATAATGCACATTACCTAAAATTGAACTTTTCCCCTTGTTTACAGATGCCATTTCAATATTCTTTCAGATTCTATCGATACTTCATCAAAATTTCTTTCTTGTGGAAACCAGGGATTATAACCTTAAACAACTTGGAAACAATCTAATAGTTGTGATTTTGTTACTTATGCTCTTCGTACTTTGAAAAGTGATGCACAAGCTGAACATAAGGCAATACCTTCCCTGGACTCGGCACCTTTATTCTCACTCACCTCCTTCTGTGAGGGATAGCATTCTTATCTAATGGCTGACATTTAGGTGCCTGAGATTTTATTTAAAAAAAAAACTATCTTTTTTTTTCCATTTTACATACCAATCCCAGTTCCCAGTCCTTCCCCCTTCCATTACCTCCAACTTCCCCCCCCCATCTACTCCTCCAAGAGGGTTAAGCACATTGCTTTGGGGAAAGTCCAAGGCCCTCCCTACTGTACCTAGGCTGAGTAAGGTATTCATACAAAGAGAATGAGTTCCCAAAAAGCCAGTACAAGCAGTAGGGATAAATTCTGGTGCCACTGCCAGTGGCCCCACTGTCTGCCCCAACCATGCAACTGTCAACCAAAGTCAGAGGGACTAGTTTGGTGCTATGCTGGTTCCTTCCCTATCCAGCTTGAGTTGGTGAGCTCTCATTAGCTCAGGTAAGCTGTTTCAGTGGGTTCCCCAACATGGTCTTGACCTATTTGCTCATGTTCTCACTCCTCCCACTTCTCAACTTGACTTTGGGAGCTCAGCCCAGTGCTCCATTGAAGGTCTCTGCCTCTGTTTCCATCAGCTGCTGGATTAAGGTTCTATGGTGATATTTAAGATATTCATCAGTCTGACTACAGGGCAAGGTCAGTTCAGGCACCCTCTCTTCTATTAGTCTTAGCTGTGGTCATCCTTGTGGATTCCTGGGAATTTCTCCAGTGCCAGGTTTCTTGCTAGTTCCATAATGGCTCCGTCAATCAAAATATCTCTTTCCTTGTTCTCATCTTTGTACTTTGTACATCTCAAGTATCCTGTTCCCTCAAGTTCTGCCCCCTTCTCTCCTCCTTTTCCCTTTCTGCCTTCCCTTCTCTCCCCCACCCCTATTCTCCCATTTTTTTCTGGAGATCTTGTCTATTTCCCCTTTCCAGTCAGATCTATATATGTTTTTCTTAGGGTTCACCTTGTTACTTAGCTTCTCTAGGGTCATGGGCTATAGCTCATTATCCTATACTTTAAAATTAGTATCCACTTAAGAGTGAGTCCATACAATGTTCATTTTTCTAAGTCTGGGTTACCTCACTCAGAATGCTTTTTTCTGGTACCATCCATTCACACATAAATTTTAAAATGTCATTGTTTTTTTACCACTGAGTAGTACTCCATCATGTACCACATTTTCTTGATCCATTCTTCAGTTGAGGGGCATCTAGGTTTTTTTTTTCCATGTTCTGGCTATTACAAATACTGCTACTATAACATCGTTGAACAAATGTTCTTGTAGTATGATTGAACATCCTTTGGGTATATGCTCAAGTGGTATTGCTGGGTCCTCATGTAGGTTAACACCCAATTTTCTGAGAAACCACCATATTGATTTCCAGAGTAGTTCTACAAGTTTGCGTTCCCACCAGCAATGGAGGGTGTTTCCCTTATTGTCTCCAGCATATGCTATCATTATTGGTTTTGATCTTATCCATTCTGATTGATATAAGAAGGTACCTCAGAGTTGTTTGATTTGATTTTCCCTGATGATTAACAATGTTGAGCATTTCCTTAAGTATACTTTGACCATTTGGGATCCTTCTATTGAGAATTCTTTGTTTAGTTCTGTACTCCATTTTTAATTGGGTTATTTGGAATTTTGATGTCTAATTTTTTGAATTCTTTATATATTTTAGAGATCAGTCCTTTGTCTGATGTTGGGTTGGTAATGATCTTTCCCATTCAGTAGGCTGGCTGCCTTTTTGTAGTGTTGGATGTGTTCTTTGCTTTACAGAAGTGTCTCAGTTTCTGGAGGTCCCATTTATTTATTGTTGCTTGCAGTGTCTGTGCTACTGGGCTTATATTTGGAAAGTGATCTCTTGTGCCAATGCATTTGAAGGCAACTTCCCACTCTCTCTTCTATGAGGTTCAGTGTGGTTGGATTTATATTGAGGTCCTTAATCCATTTGTACTTGAGTTTTGTGCATTGGGATGCATATGGGACCTATTGGCATTCTTCTAAATGTTGACATCCAGTTATATCAGCACCATTTGTTGAAAACACTTTCTTTTTTTTCATTGTAAAATTTTAGCTTCTTTCTCAAATATCAGGTGTTCTTAGGTGTTTGGATTAATACCTGGGTCTTTGATTCAGTTCCATTGGTCAACCTGTATGGTTTGATGCCAAAACCAAGCTGTTTTCATTATTGTAGCTCTATAGCAGAGCTTGATGTCAGGGATGGTGATGCTTCCAAAAGTTCCTTTATTGTACAGGATTGTTTTGACTATCCTGGGTTTTTTGTTTTTTCATATGAAATTGATAATTGTTTCAAGGTCTGTGAAGAATTGTGTTGGGTTTTTAATGGGAATTGCATTGAATCTATAGATTGCTTTTAGTAGAATTGCCATTTTTATTATGATAATCCTACCTATCCAAGAGCTTGGGAGATCTTTCAAATTTCTGTTATCTTCTTCAATTTCTTTCTTCAAAGACTTAAAGTTCTTGTCAAACNTTTATTGTACAGGATTGTTTTGACTATCCTGGGTTTTTTGTTTTTTCATATGAAATTGATAATTGTTTCAAGGTCTGTGAAGAATTGTGTTGGGTTTTTAATGGGAATTGCATTGAATCTATAGATTGCTTTTAGTAGAATTGCCATTTTTATTATGATAATCCTACCTATCCAAGAGCTTGGGAGATCTTTCAAATTTCTGTTATCTTCTTCAATTTCTTTCTTCAAAGACTTAAAGTTCTTGTCAAACAAGTTTTTCACTTCTTTTGTTAGTTTTAACCCCAAGATATTTTATGTTACTTGTGGCTCTTGTGAAGGGTGATGTTTCTCTGATTTCTGTCTCAGCTTCTTTATCATTTGTAAATAGGATGACTACTGATTTTTTGAGTTGATCTTATATCCTGTCACATTACTGAAATTATTTATCAGCTTTAGGATTTCCCTGGCAGTTTTGGGGGGTCACTTATGTATATTATCATATCATCTGCCAATAGCACAAGTTTGACTTCTTCCTTTCCAATTTGAATCCCCTTGATCTCCTTTTGTTGTCTTATTACTCTAGTCAGAACCTCAAGAACCATATTGAATAGATATGGAGAGAGTAAACAGCCTTGTCTTCTTCCTGATTGTAGTGGAATCACTTTGAATTTCTCTCCATTTAATTTGATGTTGGATGTAGACTTTCTGTATAATGATTTTATTATGTTTAGATATGTTCTTTATATCCCAGATCTCTCCAAGACCTTTATCATGAAGGGGTGTTGAATTTTGTTGAATGCTTTTTCAGGATCTAATCTAAATATGAGATGATCATATTTTTTCCAGTTTATTTATATGATGTATTACCTTAACAGATTTTCATATGTTGAACCAGCCCTGCACCTCTGGGATGAAGCCATATTGAACATGGTGGATGATTTTTTTATGTGTTCTTGGATTCGGTTTGCCAGTATTTTATTCAATAATTTTGTATCTATGTTCGTGAGTGAGATTGGTCTGTAATTCTGATTCTTGTTTGAATCTTCGTGTGGTTTCAGTATCGTGATAACTGTAACCTCATAAAAAGAGTTTGGCCATGTTCCTTCTGTTTCTATTATGTAGAACACTTTCAGGAGTATAGGTATTAGCTCTTAGGTTCCTGAGATTTAACACCCCTTGTTCCCGCTCTAGGGGCAGTGGGAACTGGGAGAATGGAGTCAATAAATGAGACAGATTAAAATCTCATGCAATATCCAACCTTTTTCAGAACATCAGACAATTTACACCCTGAGAGTTAAGAAAGATCAGAAGAATAAAGTTATCATGAATCCAAAGTGTCTATAATCACAACAAGCCACATGTGACAAAAACATGTTTTTGCATAGAGGCATATAAACAAATAACAAAAGCCAGTTGTGTTGAATAATTAAAGTAAACTCATTCTTATTTGCTGCACATGGAGGGGGCAGGAAAGTCCATGTACATTCAAAGAACAATTCTGTGTTTTCAAAGAAACTGAAGTCACAAGGTTCTTGTTTTGTTTTCTTGGATCCTTCTCAGAAGTACTCAGAATTCCCCTCATATGACTCTTTCTTGGAACATGTTTTGACACACCCTGCCTCCTACACAGTCCCATTGCCACCCAACATTTCTTCCAATACATCTCCTTCCCACTTTCCAACATTGTACTTTGTGTGTGTGTGTGTGTGTGCGTGCATGTGTGTATGTGTGTGTGTGTGTATGTGTGTTTATACCCAGTAAGTATGCCTAGTACCTCCTGCATGAGAACAGGTGTGGAAAAATTCACTGGAGCATTAACATCTTACCACTAGCATGGAAGAAGATTTTTTTCTTCACCCAGCAACCATTAGTGACTAAAAGCTCCCTAGGAAGGACCAGGGTCCCAGAGCTCCTCTCCCATCCAAAAGGAAATTTCATGGCCCCTCTCTTACAGAGATTATATTCCAGTAATAATGTTTTATGAAAATTAATGTTATTGATAGGAATAATATGAGAAGTTGGCTATCCAGTGCAAAACTACATAAATATTTTGAAATGAAAACTGTGTCAAAAATCAAATATCAACTTTTATCTGTACCTTGGGACATATATTTTAGTAGAAGAAATCTGTGGTTGATCTTGATTCTTTGCTTAGTATGTAATGAAAAAGAGAATTGAGAGTGTTTGAAGAAAGGATGTCTTTTTTTAAATCTAAAACATGACAGGTTTTGGATATATTCGAAGTTGCTGGTTTTAATGTGAATTATAGCCCTCAATTCACTCCAACTTTAGTGCTCTATTAAAATGACAAACCCACATTAAGAACTACTTTTCCTATGTCAAGTGTAATAAATGCCAGTGATTCTGATTCAAACTAATTCATTTCCAGTTTAAAATGTGCATGTAATTTAGATAGGTTCCTGTTGATACAAAAGCCACAGATCTCACTTGAAAATTAATGAGAGATGCTTATTCTGTAGCCCAATTTGAGTGACCATGGTCCAAGAAACATAGAGCCATGTAGGTTTTCCCTGGATCTATGTTTCTGCATGGAAGCAATCTCTTGCTTTATTATGGCATTATAGTATCAGAATAAATAATGTCATAAACAAAGGCAATATTAAATACAATGATAGGTATATCTTATAGTCAGGTTGCAACAAGATAGGGTAATCTCCCCTGTAAACCTCAAATGTTATCTTGGCAGTCTTAGCTTTGTGATTGGTGGAAGCTAGTGCTCAGCAAATTTATAGATTTTAAAATGTTTTTATCTATTTTATCTACTAATCATAGGATGTTAGTTCTGACACAGAGGTGGGCAAGGGATTATTTAAGTGGTTAAAGCTATGACCACGTCAGGTCATTAGGCTGTTGGCCTGCAACACTGGCCCCTCTTTACATCACTGCAGTTCTCATCAATTAGTCAGTCTTTGCAAGCACAGCTTCATTCCAAAAGTGCTCCTTCAAAGAACATAGACTTATATCGGTAATGTGTGGCACCCACAAATCACACATGGGCACATTAAAACTATGCTTGCTTTGCTTTACTTCTAAAGTAAGTTGACCTTGCTAATCATTTTCTCTTTCTTCAGAACAATTTTTTCAAATTATATTTAGGAAATATGACCTTTATGCTAAAATGTCTTGTAAGTTGAGTCAAGGGAGAATGGGTAGTTGTTGGAGTCCTATTAAGAAACCACTGCCTGTAAATAGATGTGTCTTGTTCCTGATCTGTCATGTTAACTATTCTAATTCTATCAAGGAATTACTTGAAAGCACAGCACTTTTCTGACCAGCTGTCTGAGGAAAGTAAAGTATGTAGTTTGTTATTTTAATATAGAGCAAATACTCTTAACGATAGGTACACTTTTGACCTAAGCACCTGTCACACACTTGCATTTATTCTAATACTAACAAGACAAATAATCTCTCTCAAGAGCAAGTGCTGAGCACTCATAAGTTTCAAGATATCCTGCTGTGCATGATCAGTTTATAATAACTTGGATTCACAGGTTTTCACCCTTGTGAGGTGGGAACTTGTGAAATCACAGTGTATATAATAAACTAAAGCTAGAAGACATGTCTGTACACCAGTGCCAGGAGGCACCAGATAGGAGAGGAGAGACGAGAATGCTTGCTAATCAAAAGCAACTCGGAGGAAGGTTACCCAGGCCCCTGTCTGACACATGACATTGGTTAATCGATATACCATCCCAGTGTTTAACAAATGTTCCATCCAAAAATTCTTCTGTAATATTGAATTTCACTTCCTTCAGTTTCAATTATTCACATTTCTTTTGTTGTTTCTTCAAGAGCTAGACAGAAGTCAGTAACAAAACACTATTATATTCATATACCTAAAGGGGTGTTTTTTTTTCTGCCAAGCTTCAGTTGTCCCCAGGCAGTGAAAAAATAAATGATATGAAAAATAATCATTCCTCAGGAGACCTTTTTAATTTGACTGTTTAATAAATGATAAGCTTTGGTACTATGCTTTATGTTTATTGTTAGGAAAGAAAATCCATTTCAGCAATAACATGGCAAGAGTTTTGGGGTTCTCTTACAAATATACTCACATGTAGAGAAAGGGTGTATGTGAGGGAGAGGGAGAGAGAGATACAAACAGATGTGGATACTTTAAATATGATTTCAAAACATAAATCTATAAAATAAAATAAAATCTATAAAATAAGGAGTCTGTAAGGTACAGTAAACATTAACATTATGAGTATTATTAATGTTAAATCTGGTGGTTATATGGATCAATTATAGTGATAAATTATACTTCTCATTATTGCATTTTGTTTTCTAAAAATACATGCTGTCTGTGTTTGTCCACAATATTACCACAACACAATTCAAGATCTTGCATTGTTTTAATGCTAGTGTATTTCATAAGAACCTCCATTTATTTTCTCTTCATCAAAAGCTACATTTTCTGCCCCTGTTTACCATGCAGAAATTGATCTGAAATACATGTGGAGTCTCCAAGGGTTTATTTAAATTTAGTTATTTTATTGCTAACTGTGATGTTAATCTACACTGTATGGATTCTTTTCTCACAGGAAACAGAAGTCACAGTTCAAGCTAAACAACCGGATGTGGAAAGGCTGTTGTCTGAAGGGCAACATTTGTACAAGGAAAAACCAAGCACCCAGCCAGTGAAGGTAATGAAGCAACCTCTAGCAATATCTATTACCCCATAATGGGTTATACTTCCCCTGTTGGACACTTGGCATTGACAAGCTCTATTTATAATCATTGAAATAATTTGTAAGGAAATATTGGCCATACTATATTTGCAGAGGTAAAGCTGTCTTTTTGATCAACATTTCCTATTTCTGTATTGTGATCCTAAGCCTATTAAAAAGCCATTGCATTAGAGGACTCATTTCTGCCGCAGTATGGTACCATCAATTCAAAAAGTAGTACCACCTTCAAGGTAGATTAAATTCTTTGGGGGTTTTATTGCTTTGCTTGCCAGCCTTGATACTCTTCATATTGTTTGCTTTAATTTAAAGTCAGCCATTGCATCCCACTGTCTTCAACAGCTGTAAAGACTCACAATATAGTCTATGACCTTTCTTTGCTCTGTTGCTATTTGTTATGAAAGAAGAGAAAACATGCATTCAGGCTTGCTCTGTTGCTATTTGTTATGAAAGAAGAGAAAACATGCATTCAGGCTTGCTCTGTTGCTATTTCTTATGAAAGAAGAGAAACATGCATTCAGGTTTTAGTACTTTATTAGGTCAGGAATTTTTAGAGAAATGTCATGTAATAGCATCTTTCTCCAGTAAAAAACCGGCCTGGGTGAAAGCTTTCTACTTGCTTTACTTTTGCGTGTTCATTTTGAAGTCCAGGGTACATTTAATCACAGAATCTTACCTGAGAAGAGAAATAGAAAACTAGGTCAGTTCAAACAAACAAATAAACACCTAATCAATGGTTTCCATTTGCAAATGAGAAGCCAGTGATAGATGATAAATAGATGTTAGGTAGAGTTTACCTTATTCTCAGTGTATGGACAAAATTGTAATGGCTTCCACTGTCATAAAGGTTCCTGAGAGCCTGTAAATGGTGGCTGTTTATTGATCAGTTTTGGTTTCTCAGCTAATGTTGCTGGCTGAGATTTAGGGAGCCTTACTCTCACATTCAAAACCATTCTAAAACTGTGCAGGTCAATAACCTCATTATACAGAAACAGTTTGTCTTTGCAAATGGCATTACCAGAACTTAGTTTCTATTGTAAGCTCACTGCTTAGTTTCCTTGTACTTGAGCCAAGATTTAGTTCACCAGAATTGCTTGTTTTCCCCACAGTTTACATGAACATTTTCAGTAGATAAATTTAAAGTTGGGTTTTGAACGTAATGGCAAACCACTAGTTGCAAAAAAGCACAGCTTTCTCTAGAAATATTAAAATTTATTTATTCAATAATAAGATTATATCTACTTCAGAAATGCAAAAAAAGTTATTTACATACAGTGTCAAGTTTGATATAATCCTTTTAAAAATGAAATAAATATTTTTGGGGTTTGGACTGCATACTTAGAGGCAGTACTAAGAGCAGCAGTTTCAAAAGAGCATACATGTTATTTACCAAACTGGTTAAGTCTCCAGGGTGGTTACCACAGAGACCCTCATTCTAATGTTCCATGAAATAACCATATGGGCTGGAGGATTAGTGTGGGAGTCCCTGCAGGTGTTGCTCAAGGAGGTGAACCATGGGGAGAGATAAGAATGAAAACCCGGTGAAGACTGATTTCATCAACCTGGATCAGACACTGGGTAGTCTAATTCCAAGTGGTTCACTGTTGACAACTTTAAAACACAGTACAATTTTGGAAAAGTTTTCCAGACATCAGTCCAATTCCAGGCATCCAATAAGGTTTAAAGTGTGACTATATACAACCTCTTTTACAAAGTACATGTGACCATGAGTGCAGGTTCTATAGCTAAACGACCTAGAATCTAGTGTGAACTCTGATCAATAACAAAGAAGTCAGTAGGCCATGAAGTACTTGTGACATCGACTCTAAAGATGGATAATGGTCAAGGAAAGGAAGAGTCTGGGATAATCACTCTGGGGATTTGGGTGAGATCTGCCTCTACAGCAAAATGGTCACCATGTAATGAAAAACTACCACTCTCAGCTTTCTCAATGGAACGCAGGTATGTGACTTCTATCTTCTCCATTGAGGAGACACCCCTGCATGATTAACATTCCTGCATTTCTTAGTGCTTCTCTGTGAGTATGAGGACCTTTGAACCTCCAGCATAATATCTATTCTTGATGGATTATCAACAACTTAATGCCATATGGGTATGACAATGAGTTGATGATCAACACCCTTTCTTATGATTCTTATGATTCACAAATGAGCATTTAATTTTGCTTTACTTTCTGCTTTTTCATAATAGAAAAATCTTTCCTTCAAGATGTAGACAATTTTGCTTTTCTCGTATATAAAATAATCCAACCAATGTTGCTTAATTTAATCTCACTTCCACTGATACACTCAGTCCCAAGGTTGCCTTGAGATGAGAACTGGGCTCTATGGCTGTCTCTATCCAGTTCTGATGTTTCTTAGTGAAGTAAATGGAGGGTTGATACAGAAAAAAAAAGCCATACAACTTGTCTCCCCTCCCCCCACACACTTTCCTTAAAGACATCTTGTAAGTCAATATTATTCTTCCTTCCCACCTTTCCTACTTCTCCATTTCCTGAAAGTTCAGCTCATTTGAGAGAAATAAAATTTGAGATTTTGGTACCTCCACATTTTGTTTCAAAAATATTGCCTGGCTTAACTTCTGAGTTCCTCTCCCAAAACAGCGCTGAGATTGAGACATGGGGTCAACCCTACTTAGTCTCCTCACTGTTTTTTGTTTGTAATTTGTCAATTTTACTATGATGTCTTCTAAATTTTCACAAATGGGGAGAGATGGTTCAGAGCTTAAGACCACTTGTTGCTATGCTGGAGGACCACAATATGGTTCCCAGCAGCCATTTCAGGCAGCTTTCAATCACCTATGCCTTTAGTTCGAGGGGAGTCTGATACCCCTTTCTGGGTTCTGTTGGAATCTGTAGATAAATAATACAAACACATACACACATAAATGAATATTAAATAAAAATAATTCTTAAAAGAATTATAATGAATGCTAATCATAATATTTGAACATGAGAATTAGTCTACTTTTCCCACATTGAAAGTGACATTGAGAAATATTGTAAACATAAATTTTTGACAGTCATATGAATACTTTAAAGTAATATGACATTTTCATATGTTCTATCTTAAATTCTACAAAATAACATTAATTTACAAATTTTGATTTTTTCACATTTTTAAACAGTTTTATTCAAATGTTTCATGTGGTAGCTAGGGATATAAAGTATTTGTCTAACATTTATGAAGGGCTGGATATGTTCCTTAAATCTACATACAACTGATCATGATAGTGTATACCCACAATCCAAGCATTTGGAATGGAAAACAGGTAGATCAGTTCAAGATTAGCCCTGAATATTTCATGAGTTCAAGGCAACCCTTGATAACATGAGACCTTGCATGAAAAAAAAACTTTAATTAAAAGTTTAAAATATAAAATAAAATTGTAATGGAATAATCTTTTTTTACACCATGAAGAAGTGTCACTTGGATTGGTCATTCAGTTGGTTATGGATGTTTGTTATTGTTTAGGAAGGTAGGTTATAAATTGTTGTTGGTCATGGTCAAGAACTAAAGCTGAGAAAAGGCGATTAAATTCAGTGATCTTATCCTGAAAAGAAAAAGGTGTGATATATAAATAATATGATAAAAAGGTAGATTATTTAATCTAATTTTAAACTAAATATAGTCTTAAATATTTTATATTGGTATGGATTTTTATATATAGATACAAATTTAATTTTATTTTTGTTATACTGTGTATATGATTCTACTCTTGTTTAAGAATTTTTTATATATTGATACAAATTTAAGGTTATTTTTGTTAGGATATACTGTACATACATCTATACTGTTGTTTAAGGTATTCTACCTATGTAACTCAGTTAACAATGTAATGTGGATTTCTAGTCCTTAAAAGTTAATGTTACAAACTATTTAGATAATAAAGAAATGCAAGTTATCAGTCACTTATAATAATCAATTTGTAGTCATTTTAGGTATCTTTTCAAGGTCAATCAGAGATGTATTTTAGATAGACAGATGGACTTCAAATACTTCAAAGACCTGCTGATTGTATAATTTAATTAAAGCCACGCATCAAAAAGTGAATTGATACAAATGTGCTAGTTTAAGTTATAAGAGATAGTTAGAAGTGAGCCTAAGCTATCAGCCTAGCTTTCATAATTAATAATAACTCTCCATGTCATGATTTGGAAGCTCCCAGAAATGATAAATAAAGACTCCCTATAGTAAACACTTCATATCAATATTACTAATACATAAAGCTTACATTTTTTGGTGATATTTGCAGTACTTTGGCCCTAGTGCTGCCAACTCTCACGAGTGGCTCAGAGCTGAGGACAAGGCCAGAATCCTTGCTTGAAGCAATCATAGCAGGAATGGGGGGGGGCAAGGAGACATAGATGGTGATGAAGTCCTCACTGAGGGGGAAAATAGGCAGAATACCCATGTGATTCTGTTAAATTCCCTGGGTATAGTTAGACTTTCATTAACCTGCCTGTTCCCAACTAATAACATGGAGACTTATTACTAAGTTTGAAAGCTTGCTTGAAGCTTAGACTTGTTCTCAACTATCTCTTAAAACTCAAATTAACCTGTTTATATTAATCTATATTCTGGCAGTAGCTTGTTATCTCTCCACCATACTGTACAACCTACTTCCTCTTTATCTCACTGGTGAGTCTCTGACTCTTAGATTCCTGCCTTGAGTTTCTCTCTCTGCCCAAAAGTTCTTTCTATCCTCTCCTGCCTAGCTACTGGCTGTTCAGCTCTCTATTAAACCAATCAAAAAATGCCTTTGGCAGATCACTTAAAACAGATACATCTTCACAGTGTACAAAAGTATTATCCCACAACATTTCTCCCTCTTTGTCCAAATAAAAAGGAAAGGCTTCAATTCTAACACAGTAAAACTATATAAAATGTGAACAATTATCAGGTAAAAATTATATTCATAATGTTCAACCCATTAGTATTTGGCAACATTAGAGAAAGTTCTCTATTATCTATCCTATCTTGGTGACTCCAAGCTTGTAAGCCCAAATCACTTTCTCTCATAACTTGTAGGTCCAATATAAAATATATTTTTAGGCCTTAAAACATTTTCTCAGATAAACAACTTAAGTTTTTATGTTTCTTAATAATCATAAACTTTACATCTCTTTTGTAAGTTTCTTTTCTGAATTTGGTAACAAGAAAAACTGTAAAACTATAGCTATTTATTCTTCAATCCCTCAGAGAACTAGAATTATAAAAATATCATTTGATTAAACAAGAAATGCAGAGCAAGCAACTTCAAAACCATATAAATGACAGAAACATCTGGCTTCTTGGACAGTCACCCAAGTTTTCTCTGCAATCATGATGCATCCATCTTTGGTCTATATGCCTAGAAAATCTGATGAACGTTTTTGTAAAGCAGGAATTTTTAAGGACCAGCCTACTTTCTCTTGGTAGTTGACTTCTTTGTGTCCTGGTTGTCCAATTTTTAAAGGATACTGTCATCAGTCAAGGCAAAGGCAGTTTCTTGCCTAGGGGCCAGCTTTTCCACATTTAAAGAAAACTCCATATGGAGGTTCTCTGAATCCCACATCTTCTCTTAAGTAGATTGGTGCTGAAAGAAACAGATGTATTTCACTGTCATGAAAAGCCTTTTGTTATTAAAACATTTTAAGTGTCATATTCTGTAGATGTCTGAAGTGTTTATCTAAAATATATCATACTTAATCTTGAAAACATACCTAACATGACTGCATGTTTGAATATTATAGATGTCTAACTACTAACCAACATTTTTTAATTATCTTAAATAGTTTATACTATCTTTCAAGGACTAGAACTTATATTTTAAATAAGCTGCATAGGTACAATACCTTAAACAAGAATAGAAATATACATACACACACACATATATATATATATAACAAAAATAACTTTGAATTTATATCAATATACAAAAAATCTACACAAATGTAATATATTCGTTGTTTTTTAGTTTAAAAGTAGTTTTAATGAACTACCTTTTAATCCTAGCATTCTTACATCCCAGATTTTTTTTCACTACATAGGAGAGAAAGAAGAATAGAGAAAAGAGAAAAGAAACAAATTCCTTAATATAACCTCTTTTGTTTAGTTTCCTATCTGACCACAAACAATACCAACTTGCAACAAATCTCTTTAAATATGACAAATATCAATAACCCACCAATTGACCAAAACCCACCCCTTGCAAAAGTGGTCAAATATTCTGTTCTATCTTTGAGCAGGTAAAAGGCATCTGTCAAGTTTAAAAGGCTGCTTGAGCTGTATAATCACACTGTAATATAAATCTTCATCCATGTCACATGAAAGGATACCATGTAAAAATAAGTTATGAGGACTTTGCACCCAACAAGACTTATCAGACTCATCCAATCTCAGAGATATTTACATGTCAAGGGATGAGCATAAATAGCGCCTATCTTGTAGTTTTTCTTAATTTCCTCCTTCATGTCTGTAGCCATGATTTTCAGGTGGTCTTGCCTGGTCAAATATGATCTTTATTAATTTTGAAGAAATCCATAGCTTTTTGTTCCTGTGAAAACAAAGTCATAACCTCTCTCCCAGTGCAGTATATATCTCGACTTCCATTCTGAATTTAAGATGTTATTAAAATATATAGGCTGAATTAATGTAGTAGTTTTTCCACAATCCAATGTCTATAAGCACCTGTTATTTTTTAGTCATTAGCATTTATAAAATTCAAAATCAATAAAGCACTTTACAGGATTCAGATGGCTTGTGTTATGGTGTTTCTTATTACATTCTCATTATTATATCTTATTCTTGATCTTTTCATATTACTTTACTATCTTTTTAAAGACCTCACTTTACTATTTTTGAACTATTTTTTCTATGATTGTCTATGCCCATTATTTTTCTTTCCTCATCACCTAAACATGTTTTCAAGCATACTTTACCTGTTTTAGATGTTTTTCTCAGTCTGGATCTGGTGTTCTGCATGATGTGGCTCAGGAAAATGTTGCAAAGTCCTTCCAGGCATCTGCATGCTCCTTTTGCGGCTTGGGTTAGAACATAATGCTGACTGTTGGCTCTGCCTTCCTTAGGGCTGTGAGAGCCTGCCTAGCCTTCTGCCCACAGTCACAGGCCAGGAACTGCATTAACTGCCCCAACTCTGGGAAGTTGCAGGCCATGCTGTGGCAAATGTTTCCACCTAGTCCCTCACCAGATAGTGAGCCAACTGCTCATTGGCTTTTTGTTTGGATATATGGCCTCCAAGGAGTGTGACAACTACAGTCAGACACTCTTTGGACCGCAAGTTCCAAAATAATGACAGAGACTTATTATTAAGTATAAAAGCTTAGCCTTAGCTTAGGCCTGTTCCCAACTACCTTTTACAACTCTCTGTTTAGCCAAATTCTCCTTGACTACATCTAGAAGTCTCCACAGCATACATTCTTATGATTATTTGAGCATATCATCCAAATTCATTTGCTATTCAAAATAAGCAATTGAAACAGAAATTATTATGAAGGCTCAAATATGAGCTGAGTCAATTCTGAGGAAATATTTGAGCAGAGAGCATCAATTTATGCTTGCTCAATATCTTGCAGCAACTAAGCAGTACGTTTGAGATTTTAAGTTCACCTGTACATTATATGCACTTATACAGGGAAACATCATATGAAATGGTGCAGTTGCAGTTGCCACAGCCATGT
This sequence comes from Bramus lutescens, assembly GCA_001685075.1. Lineage (NCBI taxonomy): Eukaryota > Metazoa > Chordata > Mammalia > Rodentia > Cricetidae > Bramus > Bramus lutescens. The sequence continues at coordinate 9,011 of LOEQ01008561.1, read as the reverse complement.
CTATGTATATACAGTCATAGTTGTTAAATGCCAAGCATTCTCAAGAGACATGACTCTAAAATTTTAAAAATCTTAAATTCAAAGAGTTTAGAATTGCAATTCATTTACATCTGTATGTGTTTATGTGTACACCTACTTATGTGTGGATGCTTACATTCCTATGTGCACACATGGAAGCCAAAAGTCAGTATTGGCTGCATCCTCTGTCACTTCTCCACCATGGATTATTTTGGGAAGGCTCTTTCACTAAGCCTGAGGCTCATGGACTGGCTAGAATGACTGCAAGGAGCTTGTGGGATCCAACTATGCCTGCACAAAGGACACAGGACCACAGATGCCAGCTACGACACCTTTTTTTTTTTTACTTAGCTGGGGTAACTAAACTCATAAGACATGTTCTTCTTAAAGTATATACTCACAAAAGAAATTAATAAATCAATGAGTTAAGTTGTATTAGAAGTGTTGGTAAATCAGTAACATGTATTTTTTTTCTATTAAAGAGGAAGTTAGAAGATTTGAGATCTGAGTGGGAGGCTGTAAACCATTTACTTCAGGAGCTGAGGACAAAGCAGCCTGATCGTGTCCCTGGATTACCCACTATTGGAGCCTGTAAGTACATTGTATCCCAGGGTTTCACTTTTGCTTTAGCTGTTTGCTCAAAACCATGGCTATGAGGTTATCTCTGACTGAAAAGGAAAATTGGCCTCTGAATCTGCAGAAAGAAGTAAACATTTATTTTATGCATTATGCAAAAGGTCGTTGGGTGGGCCCCTTAGACACTGAGATGTTTACAGGCTGTATTTTCTGAAGATCTAATTTCAATGAAAAAAAAAGAGGTCACGTAAGGAAAACCCATAATGGCTTTAAAAGATACTTTAGCTTGTTCTTTAAGAGCATCAAAGCTGGCTGGCTTTGTGGAGCCATACAAAATTGCCAGGAGAGGACCTCTCCTTTGTATTTCTGATTCTTTAGAGCCAGAGGATTTATGGGATTAGTTTTTAACTAAAGCTGAAGGTGATTCTTCATAAGGAAACTCAACAAATCACCACGTCCCTAGCATCTAAGGTGGAATGACACAGATGTAATGAAAATGATGTGCAAGCCTTGCAGGGTTTTATTTCTGTTTGTTTGTTTGTTTTTGCTTTTGTCAACATGGTGCAGTGAAATTACTATATCAAGGTTCTAGTGAATAAATTATGTCATTTTTATTTCCTTTCACGAACTCTAACTTTTGGTTCTCTCTGTAAAAATTCAATCCTTCATTGGTGTTTGTTTTCTACATGTTATTGGTATGTTCAAAAGTCTGTGATGATGTGAAGATAATGTGTTGCAATGATATTTTTATCAACTTGTGAAACTTAAGCGTTTATATTTCTACATAAGGTACTTTGAATCTTACAGGAATAATCAAAGCCAGGGAACAATAAAAACATGTTTAATATGCTGTGTTCCTAAATGGTATGATGGGATTTCTAACTGGAAATACATTTAAAGAAAGTTTTGGTTTATAAGAACATATATAATTAATCTATTTAATAAATATATATGGAGCAACTTCTGTGTATTAGGCATCAAAGTGCTGAGAATTCTGCACAAAATAAGTTAGTCTCTCGTTTTATAAAGCACAGTCAATCTGGAAGAGAAAGATGAAGAGCTAATGAAAAGAAAATGCATTATCTCAAGTATAAGTGCTCTGAGAGAGAGATAGTCTACACATTAATGCCAAATGGCTTAGGACAGACAGAAAGTCAAACCCTTGCCCTAGCCCCTGCAAACCTATCTACATTTTAATAGTCTCTCCAGGTGTCCCAGGAGACACTGTAGTATGATAACCATAGTTTCAGAGAAAATGAAAAGGGAAGAAAATGGGGAAGTGAGTGGAGATGGGGCCATTGTTTTCTGAAGTGTAGCTAGGCAAGCTAGTCTGGCCTGAAAGCATCAGAAAGGTGATGTGAGACAGCGAACGTTGTCTGTGTATGGACAGAAATTATGATGGGGGGACACAAAGTCACAGCTGCCACACCGAATA
>LOEQ01008560.1:28340-48247 GCA_001685075.1 Bramus lutescens | reverse complement strand
GAGAATGACCACAACACAAGGTTTTCTTAAATTCTTTTTAAAAGGGGGGGCACCCACAAATGAAGGAAGCCAGACAAAAGGCCACATATTAATTACTGTGTTCCCACTAGCATGAAATGTTTAATAGGCTAGGTCATAAATATGGTATATTAGAAGTGAGGCAGATAGGATGTTATTACTGGCAAAGGGTGTACTTTTATACTGAATAAAATCTAACCACATCAACTTTTCAATTTTTTTCAGAGCATGGTGGGGGGGATTGAATCCAGGGCCTCATTAATACTGTACTAAACTAATTCTATACTGTATATAGCATGAAACCACTCTGTTATCCTTCTCTAGTTTGTTTTCAGATTGGTAGGGGGCATTTCAGGCTGGCCTTCTATTTGTGATCATTCTCCTTAAGGCTGAATCTATATTATTGCAGACATACATTACTATTCCTAGATCCTCTTTTAAATTTTTTTTCTAGCTGATACATAATATCCTAATCATTCCATGTCTGTTGACATGGAATGCTACTACCACACTTCCATAAGACAGTCTTGCTACCACAGTTAAGTTTTGGAATCAAAGCTAATTAAAAATTTTAATGTATGATTTTCTGAAACAGATCATGAACTCAACCAGCAATATTTATATATTAATACTGACCTGTCTTGAATATTCTTTCTGACAATTAGAAAGTATGACTTGATGAGTCTTTCAATAACCTCACAGTCCCGCTGCTCACGGGCAGACAGCTTTCGTGCGACTGGAACTGGCTAAAAGGATAAGGGAAAATATTACTTCTGTGCCATTCTGAAATGGCAACATTTAATATTTAAAAGTTAAAAAATATTTGAGACTTTAATTTCTTCTGTTCAGAGACAGTCTGCTACTAACTTGGTACCTCTGTAGATTTAAGTCAGATTGTTATGACTTACCACATCCAGCAAATTGACAGCATGGCCTTTTTGTGGACTTGCTGGCATAATTGGAATCGGTTTTGATTTTTCTTCAGCAAGTAATTCTTCAGCTTTTGAAGTTTTCAGCATTCCTCTCCAGTTTCCTGTTGCTGGTTCTTGACCACCATCTCCAATCCCACCACCTGCAGATGCAACCTGAAAACACATGTTCCAAACCTATACTCTGTATATTTAACAACAAATGAAGCTCATTTTCTTGGATGGTAATCGAGAACATACAGGTAGCACCTATCTGGAATTTATTCAAATAGAAAATAAAGTCAGAGATGATAGTGGCATTTGTCACTAGAAACCTGAGAGGTTCTATATGAAGCTTTCTGCAAGCCAATAGCCAGTTCAGGCTCCACTTAATTTTTACTTTGTATTTATCATTTACTGATTTTTCAAAATGTTGGATCATTCTCCACTCCTCAAACACTAGATTAAAAGACTCACCAGAAAACATGACTGCCACGTGGTTCCATCTCAAAGTAATCTTCAGCACTAACCATTCAACTATGAGTTTACACAGCTGTGAGCTCATGTCTCTACATATTTCAGAAACTAATTCATATCCCTGATAGTCAAAAGGAAAGTCTTTAATAAAAGGAAGTCTACATCCTTAGACCCAACTATCACAGTAACAAGCTACCTAAAATGTGAAATGTAACATAAACACAGCATAACCCTCATAATCTATACTCCTAAGAAAGGATCCAGTGAGAGAATCCACTGCTCCCTTTCACAACTGTTTCTGTAACCTTATTTTCTGGGTTCTGACTCTTGACTTCTAAAAGAAAAAAATGACTACTTGCTACAGTGGGAAAAACAAAGTACATCAATGTTCAAGAGATGTTTTTAGATCTTTAAGATCTTCTAAAGTTAAAAGAATTGAGTCATATGTAGTGGGAGACTGTTATGATTCTTGTAAGAAAAATAGCAGTTTGGGCAGTCATTCAAATTTAAAAATCTGTCACAGTATCAAAAATAAAAAAGCGATGTCTATATGTAGGTGTTACTGAGTAATTACATTTTTAGTGTTAAACATACATGAATTATGATTAAGGAAAGTGAACTATGAATGAAATGAAACTCTGTGCGGTGATTTGCATGTCTCTCTGAAGACCATGGCGGAGAGATGGAGACATCTGTAAGGCTCAGAGGGTGAGAAACTTAAACCTGGAAAGTAATGGAAGAAAAAATGGAAAAGGAATAGGCCTGAGTATTTTCTGGGAAAACTATTATCAAGAATCGACAAGCCTTCCACTCTTATAATTTTCATACGTTCTGAATTTGCTTAATCTTTGACAGCACACGTGAAATTCTGTATTCAGAGTTAATATAGACACTGATGGGAAACACAGGAAAGCCCTGGAGAGGCTGGAGCTCAGACCTTTACAGAGGAAATGTCCCAGAGTACCATTTCCAGCTCTGAAATCTTAATCTCTACCAAAAGAAGACATTGGAAGCTAATCTTGAAGGTAACAGAGGTAGAAAGACTATTGTTAACAGTTAAAACAGTGTTAAAGCTAGGCTAATCCTACTTTACACAGATTAAAGGAACATTAAGACTATTAACACAGACAACAAGAAATGGATATTACTATACAAACAGGTTTTTTGATGAATTTGAAGAATGTTTTAGTGAGAAGCAAAGGCACCAACATTTCCATTCTAAAGCAAGAGACTCACATTTTTAGTTTCTCTTCTGCTGTCCTGAATTAACTGTTAAAAGATATGTTAAAACATGCAATTTAACAAGCAAGATTTAAATAGCAATAGCTTGAAAATTTAAACGTAGAAGATAATTTCCTTTTAGAATCACTTTTCTGTATCTTCTATATAGCAAGCAAAGGAAAGCATGTCAACAATACTTGGATATATACTTTGCTATACAATTAAAAAATCTGGATTAGGCTAAATTAGTCTAACACAATACCCCATATTAATATCGTTTTATTCAGCGTACTGTCTCCAAACTAGCATGCAGGCTTAGATTAGGAATGAGAACAGACCTTGCCATCAGCCTCAGCAGAAGCAGCAGGGGAGGGCTCCTGGGAGGCAGGTGCCAAAGCACTTGGAACTTTAGAAGACTAAAGGCAAAAATGCAAGGGGGAAAAAATCAAGGATGCCAAAAATGCATTTGGAAACACTTTATAGACAAAATTTTCCCTCTATAACAAAATAGTCAAGTATAAAAACAAAAGTACCCATGGAGATAGAAGTCTGTACTCTGCTTCATTTCCTACAGCACTGTCCTGTGTTAAGTTAAACTGCAGATGAACGAGTAAGAACACCCAAATCTAAAGCTACTGCTGCTCCTTTTTGAGGGGGTGTGGGTGGCAAGCACTTACTGAGAGCTTTTCTGACAAGGAACCCAGGATATAGGAACAACAACTGCCAAGAATTAACACCTACTACATACAGCCCTTATGATAAAATAAAATCACTTTGGAACAAAGCTGAATCTTAATAAAAGAACCCTTGACACTCGAAAGCCACCTTTTTAAATTATTCAAAGCTTTTAAAAACTTTTAAACTTTTATTCTAATACCCTGAAAGTATTAGAATCAGAGAAAGAAAAATCACATTTTCACACAGAAATACACCCGGCTGAGGCTGAATGCTGGGTGTGGGGAATATACTATAAAAACAACTTTATTTACCTTGTCTCGTGATACAGCTGAAGGGAGTTCTCTTGCTAGTCTGTTTCTTCTTTGTTCCTATAAAATGTAACCAAGTTTTTGTGATTATCAGAATACTGAAATATAGGCCTACTACAACATGTTCATCTTAGTTGAAAAGTGTGGAATAACTTACAGATTTATCATTACTCTTGGAACTGATACCATAATAATATTAAAAAAACAAAACAAATCATGAAACCTAACACTTTCCTGTGCTTGTTTTCTGCCCAAACACATCTGCTGAGGGATACAATACAGCACAGAAACAGCAGATCCTTTGACCAGGGACTCCCACATGAAGGGTAGAAGAATTTGAAGTATATAAATCATAGAAAATGTAAAACCTAAGTCATTCAGACTATAAAAACAAAACAAAAACCTCACACCTTAACCATCTGTTAAAAAAAAGGGTATCCTTTTAAAAAACACCGACTCCTAGAAAAAGCATTGATAACTGACAGAATGCCTGTCACCTATCTAATTTAGCAATGTTAGATTCACCTGGTCATGTACTGAGCACCTGCAGTATTCAAGCACCAAGACAAGTACATATAAACAAATAGAGACGAGGATACTAAGTCTCATAGGCATTTGGAAAATTGATATAAGTTAAAAATCTTGTCAAAATTGCTCCTTAAATGAAAACATCTCATAAATACCCTCAAGCTTACAAAGATCTGTAAGTTAACAAAGTTTCAAAATTATTTCCTATGTATAAAACTACTTATAGCAAAAATGGGCCTACTTCTTTGTAATTTCACCATATACTGAAGACCAGCTGAGATAGCCAACCTCACGGACTGAACAACTACTGGATTCTTGGAACTTTCTGTTTATAGGCAGCCACTGTTGGATTAGCTGGACCATAGCTTGTAAGTCCTTCTGATAAGTCCCTTTTATATATCCTTTATAGAAAATCTAGTCATTCTGTAAGTTCTATAATGTGCCTACTTTTAAAAGTATTTTTATTTTATGTGTATGGGTGTTTTACCTGCATGTATATTTGTGTACCACATGCATGCTAGTGCCTATGGAGGCCAGAAGGTGTCAGATCCCCTGGAACTGGAGTTGAGCTGGCATGTGAGTGCTGGAAATTGAACTCAGGTCCTCTGGAAGAACAGCTAGTGCTATCAATCACTGAGCTATCTTTCTATCTATCTCGCCAGTACAGCTCATATGTTCCTACATTTAACATAACCTACTAATTTACTTTCTGGATGTTTAAAAGACTTTACTTTGAAGACTCTACTACTTTTCCCAATTATGAAGTCTGTTAATCTGAGAATGTTTCCTTTATAGTTTGCAGAACCAAAACTCTTCAATTATAAACATTCACTTGGTTTTATACACTTCAATACAAAAAACTGTAATAGTTACTGAAAAGGTGCAAGACCATTCTTCATCACTAATTAATAAATCCTTTTTGTTTCCTAAGTAGAAAGTAAAAATAACTGTCCCAGGTGACTTTGAGAACTAAAATTAAGAAAGCAATGTAATGACTTAAGCATATTTCCTGGGCATATAACCAGCAGTAATATGCCACATCTCTTGTTTGAAATTACCTGCAGCTATTTTCAACCTCTGTAAATGATCACTATACTCACCTCTATATTATTATTCATTAGCCCACAGGCATCAGCAAAGTCAGGATGTTTTGTGTTGATATAAGCTAGCTCAATTGCCACTAAGTTATGTACCTACAAAAAAAAAGACATACAAAAATATGCCAGTTTAGCCTAACTTTGGTAAGTTAATATAAAAACTTTATTATACAGACAATATTGAAAAAGTATACGAAACATTTTCAAATACTTGATGACAATACTTGAAATAACACTCCATGCCCAAAGATAATAAATTAACCTTCAGATTTGAAATTGTACTTCCAGTTAGGAAAAAATGACAGTAAGAGAGCTTCAAAGTAATTTCCTATTACTGGGAAAAGTTATTTACCTGATGCAATTTTAAGTTCCAGGCTTTTAATAAATAACTTTGTTATTCAAACTTCATTACAGAGTGCCAAAGCTTATGTTCAATTTTAACAAAAAAACAGTTCATAATTAGAGAGAAGTTAAACATGCCAATTTTATTCCAACAATGAATGTATTTATGCCTGAGGTAGTTAACTGAACCATGAAGCACATAGTTAAAATCAAAAGGGCTAAAAGTCTAATGTTACAGCAATCAAAAGAAAAAGTAAAATTAATGTTTCATTCTTCCACAGAATTCCGAAGGCTTATGGAGAATAAGCTTAAGTCATTTTTTATCTTTAAAAAAGTAATATTACTAGTTACCCATAATTGGTTTTACTTATGATGTTTTTAATGTTTATAATGCATTTTAGTCATACTCACTGTTACTCTTGTTCCCTCCCCTCCTGTTCATTCCTTTCTTCCTCCCAACTAGCAGTCCCTTTTTTTTCATTTGTCTTTAATGACCCACTGAGTTTCAGTAGGGTTGCTTTAAATATTGGTGAGGGTAAGGAATTTTTTACAGGACCATGGCCACCTTTAAAGTTTTTATCTTCTAGTCTTTAAATTATGTTTCTGGACACAGTTTTTCTCCAAAACTGATTACCGCACTGCCAATTCTGAACAAAAGAAAAATTATCAAAACATTACTTTCAAATACCAAATGAGCAAGTGCACAAGGTGAGCTATTTGTTGTAACCAACTAGTTGTTTTCTGGCCAAGGTTTTAGTGCTCCTAGTTAAATCACAAGATACAGACAAAAATACGCTGGGAAAAAAAAAACCAAAAAAACAAAAATCCAATTTATTTTGCAGGTAATAAAAAAGGAACCAAGGCTCTTATGACTGTCTCAAGTTCCAGAACAGCACACAACGGTGCAGAGCTGGTGACGTGAAGTTCCAGTAGTTGTAGGATGCTGGTGGGTAGAGTGTGAGATCAGGCTTAGGCATCTGATGGACAGCAATCCCTGCTAAACAAGCGACCACTCAGCAGCCACTCACCAACAGTTCCAAGGATACTATTGATAAACTTCAAGTGAGGCTCAGTAATCTGAGCCAAGACTTAAATATTAAGCTCAGATTTCTGTCATTTTTAGTATTTTTGGGGGGGGCAGGAGTGGACAGGTACATCTCACAATAGTAACAACTAACTCCTACCATCAGGTCACAGAACAAGCAGAATGTGGGTTGCCCCATGTGTTTCAGATTCAGAATAAAGTGAGCTTGCTGTAAAGGTCTGGCTTGCTAGGCATCCTGACACAGATTAATTTCCCACAACAATCAATAACAGCACAGAACAGAAGCAGCTACTCAAGATGTTTAACAATATTCTGTCCTCATGAAACTTGGAATTTCAGGCTAGTAATGATTAAAACATCAAAATAAAAATTAAAAATACTGTGTACTAAAATTACTAAAAACTTTCTTTGGAAATAAGACAAATACTTATGATTTATAGTACACTGGGAAACATGCCTGAAGTGATCATAATGTTATACAGGAAAAAACAACCAAATTAAACCTTTGCTGATAGTGATTCAAACAAGACAGTAGCTCACCATTTCATTTGTAACAGGCAACCTTTTACGAAGAAGACAAGTCACTACTTCAACTATGGCATCATGAAGTTTAGGGAACCGTAACAACTCCTGTATGTAACAGAGAAATAAAAATGTTAGTTTGTTTAATTGAAAACTAAATAATCACTGAAGTACTGAATTAGATTTGGAAGCTACATTTACAAACACCATTTAAAATCACTCATAACTAAGGGAACTAAGGAGTTTGCTTTTAGCCCATTTCCTTGCATTCTGAACATAGGACTGATCTGATGGCCCTGTTCCATCTTACAGGTACCTGTGTACTGTAATTACTACAATGCTGAATGATCCTCTGCATTTCTTCATGGACCAGTTCAACACACCGGAGACTGGGCTCTTCTAGACGCTTGATTTGCCGCTTGACCAGTAACTCAAATGAAACCTCAGGCACAAATAAAGCAGGACGGGGACCCTGAAAAGACAAAATTCAGCTCTATTATTATAGCAATGTGCAATTCACGTCTTCTAAAGGATAAAAAGAATCCCTTTTTTGTTCCTTTTTCTGAAAAATGTTTTAAGTAAGATGGCAAAATAAACTGTACATCAACTTAAACTACGTATACAAATAAAACTTTCCCTCTGCTTCTGGCTCAGCATACTCACGGTAGCATTTCTGATGGCAGTCAAAATGTCAATAGTGTTAAGGCCACCTAGCGGGTCAACAGATTCTAAGGTTCGCCCAAAAGTCTCATGGAAAATATAACAAATCCTAGCACCACCGCATCTGCAAGGCAAGGAATTATATGATTATGCACTGCTATAAAGAAGCTACAAGTTATATCTTTCTTTAAGCTTTAAGGTTGTTTCATCTTCTGAGAAAGTCTTATAAACCCAATGGCTGTTATCAATTTATACCCCACCAACAGTGAATGAGGCTTCCTCTCAAGTCCATTCTGTTTCCTTTCAATTTTTTTTCTTTAGAGCTGAATAGTATTCCATTTATATGTGTTCCAAGTGTTCATTATACATTCATCTGTTGATGGGTAAGCAGTTTGATTCCAATTCTTTGCGATAGTGAATAACACAACAGTAAGCATGAGGTGTAATTATCATTATGGTAGGCCACAGAGTTCTCTGGGTATATGCCCTAGAGTGAAATAGCTGGGTCATATGGTAGTACTATTTTTAATTTTTTGAAAATTACCCACTCATTTTCACAATGGATGTATTCAATATGCACCCCCACCAGCAGTGATTAAGGACTGCTCTAATATTTTGTCACATTTGCTGATGAAGGTCAGTCTGACTGGGATGAGGTAGTATCTCAAAATACTGCACACTTTAAAATAAATATTGTCCATCTGTGTGGTTTTGTTAAAACTAAATCCCATTTATTTGCCCGCTTGATTAGGATTTTTATTTCCTTGGTATTTAATTTCCACTACTGGCTGTAAAGTTTAGGTATCAGTCTCTAGTCTGAAGTGTAGTTAGTAAAGAACCCCCCCCCCTTTCAGGCTGTTTGCTCTGCTAACCGTTTCTTTTCATGTTGTCCCTCTATGCTGATACTATTCACAAAATTCTTGCCTACCCCAATGTTTTCCAGGGAACTGCCATGTTTTCCTCTAGAAACTCCAGTAGCCTTGGGTCCACCTTGAATTCCCTTTTGTATAAGGTGAAAGAGGCCACATTCATTCTGTGTGTGGACATTCAGTTCTGCCAGCACCACTTGCTCAACAGGCTCTCTTATCAAAATAATGTTTTTACCATTGTCAAAAATTAAATAGGCACAGCCCTTTGTTTTATTTCTGGGTCCTCTATTCTACTCTATCAGTGTACCTGTCTGGTTTATGCCAGTACCAGACTATCTTTATCACCATAGCTCTGAGTTTGACATGTTGGATTTTGTGAGTTCATAAAAATGCTTGTATTGAAATATGACAATGGAACTTTCATTAAATCTGTAAATTAATTTTGGTTTCATATTCATTTTCAAAGTGCTTTGTCAATTCAGGAGCTAACTATTAAAATTTAAGTAATTTCAAGATTATATGCAATCCAAGTAACCAAATCTTCACAAGAATGTCTTACTCACAGCTCAGAGGTTTCGATGTACTTTGCAGTTCCTTCAATAGTGTTACAGTACTCTGTGGCGAACTTGGTGATAAGCTGCAGTAAAGTAGCACTCTTATCGTCCACAGGTTCACCATAGCTATTTAGAAGAGACTGATATTGAGCAGCTAAGACATTTATCCTTGTTTTCAGCTCTGGTAAACAATCTCTGATATGATGCATAAGCAACCTAAAAGAACAGAAAAGCAAGGTTTTAGTATAAAACTAAGTATTCTAATACTTCCAACAAGGCAATGAAAAATGTATAAAGGTGAAATCTTCCTAGTACCTAGGTATTAAAGCCTCTTCAAAGTATCTGAGGACTGGTGTGTGCTTCCAGAAAGATAACATTGAAGGGTTGGGAGGATCAGTCCCAATTGAACACATCACCAATGGCCAGTGAGGTAATCAATCATATCCATATAATGATGCTACCATGAAAACTCAAGCAGAGTTCATGAAACTAACTGCAAGGTTCTGGAGCATGACACGCCAGACAGGGCATAAAACCCTGGTTTACTTTTCAATAGTCTATACCTTACCTTATCTATCTCTTCTAACTGCTCTACCTGTATCCTCTACACTAATCTTTTATTGTACATGAATAAACATAAACAAAATGTTCATTGAGGCTTATTGCCTAGCTCAGTGATTATAGCTCTTAAGAAATACAGTCTATAGCCTTTGCTGACAATTGACATCTGAAGTAGAAGGGATATCCTACAAAAAACCAAGACCTTAACCTATAAGATGTGATGTTGTCTCTACATAAATAGTGTCAGAAGTGAGTTGCAGGACAGCTAGCTACAATCTACCAAAGAATTACTTATACAGTATGTAGGGAAAACCCTATAGAAATCTTCCAGAAGATCTCTGTTCATTTGAGTAACTGTGTAAGAATAATAAAACAAATTTTTAGCCCCCATATCCCAAGAACGGGAAATGAAGCAATCTTCGATTAGAGGTCCTTAGTCTAAAACAGAGCAAAACAAAACAAAACCCCCACAAAAGTAGCTGTTTCGGTCAATGCTTTTAGCATACCAACTGTAGTGATTGCTAGAAGAAAGTCACAAATAAAACTAGAATAAGGCACATTATTTTCATGTCACTGTACTCTAAAGTAAGCCACTCAGAACAATTCTACCTAGAATTTTGGTTTAATAACCTTTTACAACAGTGTAAATAAATCTAAGATCCAAGTTCTTCTGCCTTCAATGTACCGGGTAAGAGAAAATGGTGTTCCTTTTTGTTCCTACATCAGTAGGTGTTCAGAATAGGAGGTATGGAACACATGTTATTTCTATTATGAATAAATGTAAAGAAATTGTAAATTAAAAAGTATATCATGTGATAACTGAAAATTTTAATTAAATTCAAGAATCTAAATATCTGGAAATCACCTGATATCTTAGTAAAAGTTCAAAATCCAATCAACTGTTAAAAACTTCCTAACTGCTCAGTCAGGGTACTGTGGTTGCCATGCCCTCCTGGCGTCAGTCCCCAAAGCTTCCTGTACTCCACAACGGCCACTGCTGCTGTCCAGTCAGCTTGCTGCTGTTCTTATGGGCCACATAAAACAGATGAGCATTTTGATATTCATTGGGTGACACTTTAAAAAGTCGGGCATAGATGGTTATGAGTTACATAAAGGGATGAACATACTCTTTGGCTATGATCCATTTCCAAGCCCCAAGTCACTGACGCTGCTTTGTGGGCGCATGGACAGTGAAATGATTTTGCTAGTGCTGTCTGCAGCCTAGAGGTTAAGGATAAAAGAAGACCCCATAGGCAAATTTACCCCTACATCATCCAGGAACTTAGATCAACTTTAAATGAACTGGGAATCTTCACGTCAAAGGATCTGGGCCTCAAAACAAAGTATAAACTCTGATGGGCTTCCCAAAGATTTGTTGCTATTGTTATTTGATTGCAAACACTATTGAAAGTGTTTTATTTGAATAAATTTTAAGTATTTAACCATATAATAGTAATGGGAAATGAGGTTGAACTGAAAATTTAAAAAAAACTTCCTAATTAAGAAAACTATTTGAATACTCATTCCAGACTACATGATTTAATACCAAACATCCCAATAAATATAGAGACATTGCTTTACAAGAATTTAGAAGTGAAACTTTAAGGAACAGTATGAAAACATATATGAAATTAAATAGGAACATCCTAAGACACCTGTTGCCAAAATGAAAACATTTCATCTTTAAAAGGTAAAAATGTTACCTATTCAGGGTCCTAGCAAGATACTTAGTTCCATTTCTGTTGGCCAGAGACGGGTATTTCTTCTGAAGAAAAGCATATTCATCACGGATTGAATCAGTCACACTCTTCTTATTGTTAATATCTAGCTGGCTCCTATGATTGAAAAATAGCAAACTTGTTCAACCGAAGCCACTGCTGTCTTTCTCTGCTCGGGCTGAGTGTTAGCACCAGATACTGTTTCCTGACTTCTAACAAGGCAATTCTCTACAACAGGCATCATTATACTTCAGAGCACTGACATCTCAGTCAATGAACCCACCAAGGAAGGCAGAAAGTCATGATTGGAACTGTTTGACTTAAGCTGAATAGTATCAGCTTTGTTGTTACTATTAACCTATGCACAAAAGCAGTATCTTAGGCTGGAGAGATGGCTCAGTGGTTAAGAGCATTGCCTGCTCTTCCAAAGGTCTTGAGTTCAATTCCCAGCAACCACATACATGGTGGCTCACAACCATCTCTAATGAGGCCTGGTGCCCTCTTCTGGCCTGCAGACACACACAGACAGAATATTGTATACACAATAAATAAATAAATATTTAAAACAAAACAAAACAAAAAACCATTATCCTTCATTAAGTTGTAGACTGATATAAAAATATAAGCATAGCTTAATCAGCTATATTTTACCTATGGGCTGGTGACTAAATTCTACCAAGAATAAAGATGTTAACTTGAAGTGTAATCACCTACAAGTACAGGATGCAGTAGTATATACAGCACATGCTTGCCCGAAAAGAAACTAGCTGCAAGTTGTCTTTCAGTGAGAAAGGAATATATACAGACAACTGGAATGAACCTTAGATATCACTTAACAAAATATTTTCATTTTTATTTTTTCTCAATAATTTATTTTTATGTGCTTTGGTGTTTTACCCACATATATGTCTGTGTGAAGGTGTCAGTTCTTGGAGTTACAGACAGTTTTGAGCTGCCATGTGGGTGCTAGGAATTGAACCTGGGTCCTCTGGAAGAGCAGCCAGTGCTCTTAACAGCCGAGTCACCTCTCCAGCCCCTAAATTCATTTTTAAATGACCTGAGGCCCTGAGATGTTAAAACTGACTTAAACCCTATTATATCAGACTACGTAGCAACTATAGTTAGCACTTAGTCTCCAGATAAGCAGTTTCCTTACTGTATAGAAAGGGAGACCTAAGAGAGACTGTCACCTGAGCACAGACAGCACTGCCTCCCACTAGGCGCTATTCTGAGAATTCCAAGGATGCCATTGCTAATTGCTCACTGTAGAATGTATAAAACATAAGCCCTCAACAGTAGTTGTTTCTTTTCTATAATTTTTAATACCAGCAATTTTTGAATATATCTTTAAAGTTTCCAAGTCATATCCTGGCAATTACACACACAGCATTACTAATGATATGGGATTAAAAACAATCATTAAAATCCCACTACTTTTCATTTGTCTTGAGTGGGTACAAATTAGGTAATACTTTTTTTTGTTACCCAATACCATTCTCATACGTAACTTAAATTGTACGAAAGAATTAGTAAAGGTTAATTATTAAATCATCTTCCATTTTGTGGCATTGAACCTTAGAAACATTTTCCATGGGAAAAATCAGAGAGGAAGAACAGTTTTCAAAAGGACCACTGAAGTGACTCTGAGTAAGAGCTCTTGCTGCCAAGTCTGAAACCCAAATTTAAACCCCAAAACCCAAATGGAAAAAGGAGAGAACTGGCTCCTGCCAAACTGTCCTCTGACCGCCATATACATGCTAATACTTGAAAAAGGAAACCACCACCACCACCAAACCCCCAAATACTCAGAGAGGCGTTTGTCTCTTTACAGTGCAGTGGCCCCTGAGCCAACACCAGCATTAAGAACAAGAGGGGAAAACAGGACAGCACCACATTTCAGACAGATTTTCAAAAATTCAGACTTGCTTTGAAGTGAGAATGCTGGGATTCTTATACCAGTTTTTAAATTTTTTTTATTTATGTGAAAACGTGCATACATGTTTATACATGCACATGGTATTCTTGGAGGACAGAAAAAGGGTACTGGATCCCTTGGAGCTCTAGTTACAAGTAGTTGAGTGACTGAATGTGGGTGCTGGGAACTGAATTTTGGTCCTTTTTAAGAGTGACAACTGTTCTTAACCACTGAACCAACTCTCTAGCACCTTTATTCCATTTTAAATGCTAACCTGTTAACTACTCCAATTATTCCAAGCTTGACTGGAATAACCCTTCCCATCAATACATCCATGGCATCGGTACCCGCATCCATGAGATCAAGTTTGGTGATTACAGCTAGAGTTCTGCGTCCTGGTAAGTATAAAAAGGAGGGGGAAGAGAGATCCATTAAAAAAAAAAAAGAAAGACAAGAAAAAAAAGCATTACATTTAATAAAGGAAAATCTTCATCTGTAATTCTACCTAACATTTTGCTTCTTCCATCATTTTGGAAATATTTTTCTAATATTTGCTTCTAGTGCTTTATATTAAATTTAAATATGGCATACAATCTTAAAACTTGTTTTCATGAGTAATTTAAAAATAACTTTTTAAAATTATGTATATGTGGGTGTCTATGTATGTGCATGGAAAGAGGCCATAAGAGGGAGTTGGATCCTCTGGAGCTAGTGTAATAGACAGTTGTGAGCTGACTGATGTGGGTGCTGGGAACCAAACTCTGGTCCTTTGCAAGATTACCAAGTACTCTTAACCACTGTGCCAACTCCCCAGTTCCATAAGTAATTTATTAGTTCTTAGGTCAATATCTCTAAGTGTTTAAAATTTTGTTTAACATTTACTATTTTTGGTGTGTATTCTTGTCCTCCGCCCAACCCTTTAGCAGTGCTGGGGGGGGGGGAACGACGACCCTAGGGCCTTGGATATGCTAAACACTCACTGTATTAGTGAACCATACGACCAGACTCTAATTCTCTTCTTTCTGACAAGTACACACTACCTCAATCCTAACAGTTGACCTCCCCACAACACTCTTTTACTAGGCAACCAAAACTGTCCTTCAGTTCTACCTCTGTATTCTTTCATTCACCATGACACATCTGAGGGCTGTCTACACTGTAGCAGACATGAGCAGTTCACTGTTCAACAGTGCTGCTTATTATATGGGTGTACTAATCTGGCTATTCACTCTTGATTTGAGAAATATTTGAGTTGTTTCTAGTTTGGGGAAAATATGAATAAAATCACCACAGATGTTTGTATACAAAGGTTTGTTTTTTAATGTTTATTAAAAACTATTATTTTTTATATATACAGTGTTCTGCCTGCATTTATCCTGCAGGTCAGAAGAGGGCACGAGAACTCATAATAGATGGTAATAAGCCAACCATGTGGTTGCTGGGAATTGAACTCAGGACCTCTCGAAGAACAGCCAGTGTTCTTAACCTCTGAGCCATCTCTCCAGCCCTACAAAGGGTTCTTTAATTCATTTACTTATTAGGGGTGGAAAGAGTGGAAGGGTCATGTAAATACAACCGCAGGTACAGAGGTCAGAGGACAACTTTCAGGAGTTTGTTTCTCCTTTTACAATGTGGTAGCTGAGGCCTCCAACTCAGATCATCAGATCTGGCAGCAAGAGCCTGTACGGGCTAAACCATCACCTGCTAACCATCACCCAACAAACCGTCACCTGCTTGCCATAACCCAATAAACCTTCACCTGTTAACCATCACCCACTAAAACCATCACCTGCTAAGCCCGATTTCTGAAACGGGATCTGAGTGGACATTAGCCCAGGCTAACCTTAGTCTCTTGGATGCTGGTGTAACAAGTGAGCGAGCATTCCAGGCTCCAGAGGTTTTCATATGAAAATTTAACATGGGATTGCGGATTGAAAGTTGTTTCCCATAGCTGGTCAGTGGTGCACACCTTTAATCCCAGCACTTGGGAGCCAGAGGCTAGCCTAGCCTGATCTACATAAGATCCATGATAGTCAAGCTACACAAAGAAACCCTGTCTTGAAAAGCAAAAAGCAAAAGACAAAAGACAAAAAAAGAGAAAGTTGTTCTCCTTTCCCAAAGTAAATGCAACACTCTACACCAATATATATAGCAATTCCAGCAGAGGCAAGTACAACTTTGAATAGGCAATTTTCAGTTATAAACATTTTCTCTTGGGCTGGAGAGATGGCTCAGAGGTTAAGAGCACTGGCTGCTCTTCCAGAGGWCCYRRGTTCAATTCCCAGCACCCACATGGCAGCTCACAACTGTCTGTAATTCCAGTTCCAGGGCATCTGACCCTCACATCAGTGAACATAAAATAATAAAAATAAAATATGTTGGTTTTTTTTTTAATTCTCTTTTGTTCCAAACCTACAAAATCACCACTTACTGTCATCTCACATGGTGTTATCCTCATTAAGAAGTTGCTTCTAAATTGCACTTAACTGCTTTTCTGTGTGTATGTGCATATGCATGTGTATTTATGTGGAGTCCATACATGGGATATCTTCTTCAATTGCCTTCCATCCTATTCTTTGAGACAGGGTCTCTCATTGATGTTGGAACTCACCAACTGGCTAAAGTGGCAGTAGAGTAAGCTCCAGGGGTCTGTCCCCCTTCCTTTAACCCCAGCACTGGGTTACTAAGGTGTTCCAATGCACCTGGCTTCTAGGGATTTGTACTTGGGTCTTCATTCTTGCACTTCAAACACTTTTCCAACTGAGTCATCTCTCCAGCACCACTTCTAAATTTTGATACTATATATTTTTGATGCTAATAAATGTATTTGATAGTAATATACAGTAACATAGGATACTAATATACATATTAATATTACATTATTTCCTTGTAATGTATTGCCAATTTAGATCATCTAACAAGTTCCAGGTCAGCCAGGCCTACACAGTGAGGCATTGCTTCCAAGAAAAAAAAAGATTACAAGATTAAATATATGTTCATCTTATTGCTTGATTATTTTATTACTGTATTTATTTAGGGACAGGGTCTTATGTAAATCAAGTTATCCCCAAACTCACTGTAGCTGACAATGACCCTTTCTTGCTCTTACTCCCAAGTGCTGGGATTTCAGGTGTGCACCACCATACTTATTTATGAAAACTTTAATTAACAGTTGTTTAATTTTTATTTAAAATTATCTTTCAAAGCAGGGGAAAAAACTATAACACAGACGTTGATTTTCAAACATTCAGGTGAAAAAATGGTTTCCTTATGGGCCAATTATCCACTCACTACAAAGCTAGCATTTGATATAGACTGAGAAAAGCCTCTGTTATCCTAAGTATCTCTGAGTTACAATCCGGGTAAAGAGTACCTTGTAAAAAGAGATCCTTCAGGGACCCCTCTAGATTAAGTCTGTCTTGTGCTTTTATCTACAGAAAGGAGATTCTATAGTTATTTTTTGTATCATAATAATCTATACAACTATGACTTATGTATTCTTTTTTTTTTTTATCGAGACAGGGTTTCTCTGTAGCTGTGGAGCCTGTCTTGGAACTAGCTCAGTAGACCAAGCTGGCCTCGAACTCAGAGATCTGCCTGTCTCTGCCTCCCAAGTGCTGGGATTAAAGGTGTTCGCCACCATCACCTGACAAGTTATGTCTTCTTAAATGTTGGTTATTCAAAAACTGAAATTTCACTTACACAAATAAAAGAAAATTTTACAAACTAATTTAATGTTAAAATTATTGGATAGGTACTGAAAATACAGCAAACCTTACAGGAAGTATTTTTGCCTACCCTTTACAGCAATCAAGTAACTGTTTTCTGTTCTAATTGCTGTTTAAAATGATGGGAAAAATAGAAAGCATTTTAAGATCTGTATTAACTGGAGATATTCCTTTCAATAATACTCTTTTCTTGAGGAAAGATTTACCATGGTAAGTCAAACATTCATTAAAAACATCCATCCTTACCATCTGGATCTACCTCTCTGGAAATCTTGAGTGCCTCTGATGTTGCCATATCTGTATTTGCAGCAGTGACAGCAAGGATGATGGAATTGGGATTACTGATGAACCGAAGAATGAGCTCTCTTATCTGAAGCTCAATATCCTTTGGCTGATCACCTACAGGTACCTAAACCAAACAAAGATGAGCAATAATCAAAATCAACTCAGCTTTCTCCACAAATTTAATTCACAGAATACAAGTGTTTCTGTATTTATAAATAGCTAAAATAAATTAATAATATGCTATAGCGGTACCTGGGAATCTTGCAATGTGCAAAGCCTCAAAATGTAACTCTTCCAAATATAAAAATTTAACTACTTCATAAATCATATGTCAAGGACTACTGAGTATCAACTGCACACAGATGATCACTCACTCATTCATTCACTATTTGTCAGGTGAATCCATTTATTCATTCAATGTATGGTGACAGCACCTGGCACTCTTCTTCATATGGGGTTAAGTCACAGCAATAAAATGAAGATGTTCAAGTTCCTGCCTTCCTAGAGCATCTGTCTTAGTAATAAGAGGCAAATACTAAACAGACACAACAATTCGGCCCAAGAGGTAGATGGGGCGATCAAGAACATAGGCTGGGGAATGATGTTTCTAAATTCTTCTAAATTCTTGCTTTAAATGATTAAAACAGAATTATCAGGATCTACCTCAATTTGATAATAAAATTTAGATGACTAAGCAGAAACTAAAGGTAAAGAGAAGTACATATAGATATCTGGGGAAAGAACATTCCATACTGAGTGAATAGTAAGAGCAGAAACCCAGAACAAAAGCAACTAGAGAAGAAAAATAAAGAAACCTAGTATGGGGGCCTGTAGTCCCAGCATCTGGGAGTAGGAAGATAAGGAGTTCAAGGTCATCCTCAGTTACATAGACAGTTAAAGGCCACCCTGAGATGGAGAAATAAACTATTAAAAATAAAGTAAGACAATAACACAGGAGTAGATATTTCCAGGAACTTAATCTTGTACTCTCAGTAAACTTGTAACCCTCAGTATTCTCAGTAGAGAGAACTAGGAAGTCTCTGAAGAGATTTTAAGTCAAGAAATGACACAATCTAATTTTCACTTTAATAGAATACTGTGGTTACTTAAAAGTTAAGAAAAGGGGCTGTACAGATGACTCAGTAGTTAAGAGCACTGTGCTCTTCCAGAGGATCTAGGTTCAATTACCAGCACTCATATGGCAGCTCTCTACTGTCTGTAACTCCATCTCCAGGGGATTTGACACCCTCACACAGATATACATAGAGGCAAAACACTAATGCACATAAAAATAAACAAGTGAGACCTATTACATGTCTTGTAATTTATGCTAATCCAAGTGAAATAGCAATGGCTACCTCTGCTATGAATATGTAAAGAGGTAATAGAATTCTGGATATAGTTTAAAAATAAGGAAAGCCAGGAGATTTGCTGAAAGGGAGTTTAAAAAAAAAGGTAAAGAAAACTTAAGGATGATTATAAGGTTTTGGCTGACCAATCAGTACAATGTAATTGCCAATTATGAAGATAGGGAAGATAATGGATCAAATATAGTTAAAGGACAGATCAGAAATTTGGTATTAGACATAGCAAAGCTGTAATGCTTATTAAAACATTTAAATGTGTATGCCAAGTGCTTAATGTACTTGGAAATAATCTGAATGTCAAAATATTCAAACTCATGCACTTAAAGCTATATATATATNTATATATATAGTCTAATCTAATTAGACTGTTTTGTGTACCTAAAGAGCACAAAAGATCTAAGAAAAGAGCTGTTCAGACTATGGTGGGACAGCAAGAAACGAGCAAGAAATAGGAAAAAGGGGTGGTCAGGGAGACTGTAGATGGAATTCTAGACTATGATATACTGGAGCCAAGGTAAAGAAAGCATTTTAAGGAAAAATGAGGGCTTTCTGATATTAACAGTAACTGCGAAATCAACTCATCATTCTCAGAATTAGGTTAATGTTAAAAAGAAAACAAAACACATTTCTTTAAATGAAAACATGAGCAACAGATATCCTTACCTTGGTCATTCCTGGTAAATCCACAAGTGTCAGATTGACAACGTTGGGTGAGAAAACCTTAAGATGGATTGGCTCAGGGCTTACTCCCTAAAAATGAGTTTCAAATATATTACAATCAGCATAGAATTTCAATTAATGAAATGCTAAAGTAAACTACATTCAAGTACGTAGACTTTAGATGCTTTAAAATATTTTTTAAACTATGGTTCCCAAAATTTTTCAGTAATAGAAGCATAATGAAACATGAATGAGAAGGCAGCCAATCATAAAAACAAGGATTATAATCCTATCCAACCCCATATCATTAATATGTAAAATTTCTTCTCCCTAAATGATTTCACTTCCTTTTCTATACGCATATGCCATTTTTCAAAAGGGCTTAACAAGACTACATGAAGGCGTAAGTCATAAACAATCCCACACCAGTTGGGAATTAAAGGGGT
>LOEQ01008560.1:8141-28208 GCA_001685075.1 Bramus lutescens | reverse complement strand
TGGTATCTCAGCGGCTATTGGCTGAAGGAGCGGAAGGAGCTCCCGCAACAACTACACACTTAACAAAAGAACAGTGCATTTCATTTATTCAAAATGATGTTCTTGAGCTGATGGTGCTGAGCTGAGAGAGGAACAGGTAAGAAGCTATGCCCATGAATTTGATCCCAGATATCCGAACATCAAGTGGCAAAAGTGTACACACATAGTGAGAGTCTGCTCAGGCAAAAGTACCTCAATTTTCAGACCCCTGAGACAAAAAGCTATCCCTGACATAATCTAGTCCTATCTAGCTATATTATTGTCATAATCCAGGCTCAACCTGGTGTAAGGAATTTAGAAAGTGTGGTTGCAACAGTAGTGACCTCAAGGTACTTGCTTAGTCTGACAGTGAGCAAAACAGTCACTGAGAAGAGGCAAATATTTTCAACAGGTCAAAAAACAGTTGCAAAAATGAATTTCTGTCAGGAAATAACTTCTGTTATCACAGGACCTGGCAACAAATATATACTGGATATTACTAATGGCTCAGGATTACTTGTGAGATTTAAAATTCTTCCAGAAAACACAGAATAGCAATATAAACAAAAGGATTCACAATAAAGGGCACAAAAATGATTTAAATGACAGCGATTGTGACATTAAAGGTATCTTAGAACACTTGATTTAAATTCTCACATTCTTAGAAAGTAAATATTCTACTACAATCAAGTACTATGTAATTAAGATCACAAAATATAAATATTTTACATGTATGAAAGTTTTAAGGTGTGTAAGTGTATGCATGCATGTGTACACATAGGTTTGTGTCTGATAATCTGTATTAACTGTCAACTTGGTAGAAACTAGAATCACCTGGGAAAAGGGCATGCCTGTAGAAGACTGTCTTTATCACTCTTGAATTGGAAAGACTCATCTGAATTGTGAGTGGTACCTCGGCTATATAAGTGGAAAAAGACAATTAAAAATTAGTATGTACCCATGCACTCAATGTTCTTTTCCGACTCTGAACATAACGTGACCAGCTGCTTCAAAAGCTTTTGCTGCTGTGACTTCCCTGTCACGATGGTCTGTATCTGGGAACTTCTCCCTTAAGTTGCCTTTGTTGGGTTATTTATCACAGCAATAGAAAAGAAACTATGACAGTGTGTGCTGCTGGAGATCTAACCCAGGACTTCCCACCAAACAAATGGCCTATCAATGAGCTATGTCCCTAGTTCTTGGTGTTTATGAAACTATTTCTGTGTGTAGCTAGCTCCTCCTGCCTCTAACTCCCCAATGCTGGGAATTCGGATATAAACCACAACTTACACAAAGATAATTGTTCAGCTAAGTTTTTTATATGTTTATAAAGTATTCTGTTTTTAAAGATTATGAATTATAAACAAAGCCTGGCAACACACAGGTTTTTAATTCCCAGTTACTTAGGAAGATGAAACAGGTGGATCCCAAGTTCAAGACTAGCCTAGGTAAGTAATGTAGTGCGACACTGTCTCGGAAAAAAAAAAGGCTTTAGGATATAGCTCAGTGGTAGAATGCTTACCTAGCATGTACTAGGCCCCATATTCACCATCAGTACTGGATGGAAGGAGATTAAGACTTTGCAATGCTCTTATATATTATTATATATAGAAGATGTTCAGCAATATATTTACTTTTGTTTAAGTCTTCCAGGTCTTAAATAGTGCCTACCTTATTATTTCCTGAAATTCTTTCAGTTTCATTTTCAATTTCTTGTCGAATTTCATCAAAATCTGTGTAAATCTAAAAATTGTTGAAACAAAAAGAATCATATTCTAAATAAGGTCAGTTCTTAAGGGGTGGAGGCCACATTTAAAGAATACAATTGGATCTACTTCAGAAGACTAGTTCACAAGTTCTCATGTATATATACAATTTTCTAAGATTTGTTTCAAAGTTGCTTCTTGATCTTACAGTCCCTAAGAATCTCTGAACTGGAATGGATCAAGTCATATTAAACTGAGGCTAGAAATGTTACTGAGACAAGTTTTAAGTTTACAAAGTAAACAAATTTGGTTTTATTTCAAGAAAAACATCACCAGTAAGAAACTATATTCCCTACTATCCTACAAAATGTTACTTTCTATATGTTATTTCTTTATATTCTTGAGTGATTACCTTGTTTTTGGTGTGAAGAAATTTACCCCATTCTTCTGCTTCAACTCCTAGAGAAAGAAAAACTCATTTCTTAGAGACTGTAAATTGGGTTTTATAGTTAGGAATTAAAAAGCTAACACAGTGAACTGCTTTTCACTGACAACAAAATACCAATTGTCTCAATTTTAAGACTGATAAATACACATTTGCTTTTTTTAAAGCCCAGCATAGAATACAAAGGCAGGCCTAACTTCAAGTAGAGTTGCCTGCAAGTCCTCCCAGCATTTGAAATCTAGTTCTTACAAACTGTTTATTTTCTATTGGTTTGTGATTAGGATAACCGATCATTTCTTTCAACAATTTTATATATGAAAGCAGTTTATCCAAAGAAAAATTTGAAGAACTATAGGAAGAAAAATTAAGAATCCCAAAGAGTAATGCAAAAGCAAATCATATATAACAAATGTGTACATAACATTAAAGTTTAAAATATGCATGCAACATAAGAATGAAATGAGCTAATTTTCCCATTTAAAAAAATCTTTGTCTTTTATGTAGTTTTCTGTTGGCTATATATTAAGCTCTCAGTGACAGGGCATTAGCTGCTTGCAGTGCACACTGTCAAGGTGATTGCTCTCAAGACCAATGAATGATATGAATAAAAACAGAAATATATATGTACTGTAAGGACCCGGCATCCTGCTAGCTTCTAGTTAATCTACTCCTCTTGACAGCTTACCCAAGCACAGCTATTCTACTCCCACCAAATTCATAAGCTTAAAATAGCTTAATGATTTAAAATATTTAATGCATGAGTCACCTGAAATAAGATATTCTCATAAACATTTATTTAGATCTTTGTTGGACTAAACATAAAACCAGATCCTACTTGAAGCTTAGGACCTTCTTCCAAGAAGGCTCTTTGAAGGAGCAGACTAATGGAGGTCACAGAACTCACAGAGGCAGTATCACATACCACAGGGCTAGTTTTAATTTAATTAGTCATACAAAAGTTTC
Source organism: Bramus lutescens (assembly GCA_001685075.1). Lineage (NCBI taxonomy): Eukaryota > Metazoa > Chordata > Mammalia > Rodentia > Cricetidae > Bramus > Bramus lutescens. The sequence goes on along the minus strand of LOEQ01008560.1, from coordinate 25,076 downwards.
ACTGTCTTCACGATTATGTTTTTGTAAAAAATAGGGTAAATCCACTACCAAAAAAGCTTGCATATTAATGCAATGCCAAAACACTAACAAGAACCTCTAAAACCTGCAGGTAATGTGGACAGGCAAATAAAATGGAAGGAAAACAGATGCCCACAGCCTGGAAGGGTACATAAGCACACATGCACGCATTCTAGAAAAGAAGGGCTAAAAACAGATGGATAAACCTTTAGAAAGGTGTCTTGAGTTTTTCCATGTAGCAGGGTCTGTAGTTAAAGAGAAATAGCACAAAGTAATTTTAGTGCTTATCCCTAAAACTTTAAACTTCTAAAACACTCAAATGTGTAGAAACATGATTAAATTTCAAATGCACATAAGCATTTAATTATTCAAAACTTAATAGAATTGTAGGAACAAATATATTTTTATGTACTATAAGCAAAGCATAGTGTAGGTAATGCTTTGACTTTTTAAGGATTTTAGTAAACTAATTTTCATTCTAATTATGTTATTGTTGCTAATTCTAAATGTATTAAAATTATTTTACTCTCAAAAGGTTTGCCTGAGCTATTTAAAAGCCTATGGCAGGAAAAGATAAAGTGTCTGGTTTAAAAGAGTACAGGAGATATGACAAGCACATCTCTGAACCCTTCAAAATTAGTAAATAAATGCAATTAGCCTATTTGCTAAAAATGACTGTGGGTATTTTCTTTGTGTTTAGCAAACACCACAAAACATTAAGTCTTCAAATTTATGAACTCAATCCAACAGGATCTACTGTCACAATTCTTGCACTTCCTGTTAATTATATTCATTAAATACAAAGTATTTTAGCCAGTTTTCATAGACCTCAGGTTAAAATTACTGTTTCATCTTACAATACACTGCTCTTAACACATTACTGATAACTGGGGCTCTCTTATGTATAAAACCTCAAGAAGTTTTTATAGTATGAAAGGGAATTCTTTAATGCAAGAGATGTGTTTATGTGTGTACAGCTAAAAAACAACACTGACATCTGGAGGGAACCTGAACAAAAGAAGAGTAATCTTGGGAACCCGGGCCCATGACAACAGTGGCACGATTCATGCCTAATTCTGAAGCAACTTTCCTGTAAAGTCCACTGGACACAGAATCTGTGAGGCTGTACCCTTCATGACTTTAAACTAATAAAAAGTAAATAAAAGTGGATTTGTAAAATAAAATAAAAAAGAACCTCATACAAAAAGTCTTGGGTTTGTTTTTATCTTTTTGGGGGCTTTTTTTCCCTTTTCTTCTTTTTTTTGTGATGCTTTCTTCACAACTATTTTCTCTCACTGTTCATGTTTTTTTTAAAACCAAACTGTATGTTGATCTGCTCCCTTAGCTCTTAATTTCTACAAGGCCAGAATGATTTGGTAAGCCTAAATTGCTTTTCCAAAGGAGAAAGTGGATTTGATAAGAAGGTAAGAACAGCCAGCAAGGTGGCTCAGGAGGTAAAGGCCTCTCTGGCAAGCCTAATTTCCAGAGTTTAATCCCCAGGACCCACATAGTGGATGGAGAAAACCAGTTCCCCCAAGTTGTTCAATAACTGGGGCACACTTACAAGAACAAACACATACCACATCTACACACATATTCACTCATAAATAGAAATAGAAATAATGGTTAAAAAGAGCTTTTTTTAAAAAAAAAGAATTATGGTAGAATAAGAATGAAATTTAATACTCAAATTCGAATTTATTTTATACTCTAAAGTAGCTATCACTTCAAGGAAGGGTGGAACACAGTATATATTTTTCTTTACATGTAAGGAAATACACATACGTAACAGGGACTAAGCTCAGGAGTAATATATTTGCAGATTAAAAAAAGTGCAGTTTTACTGGCCTGCATCAACAAAACATGCTGGACATATAAGCAAAATGACACCAAGGAACTGACATGGCTAACTTGATTTGAGAAAACATGACATCTACAAATAGTCTCTGATACACAAACTGCCCTTTCAAAATGGCTGAGGGATAAAAAGGTGACCTAGAGTCATATACTTTCTGAAAGTCTTGATTTAAGGTATTAGGTAACGTGTTTGATGGAATTGGTAAGGATGAAATTCCGAAAATTTTATTCTAGATATTTGAGACTAAGCCACAGGTTCTTAAACTCAAGGTTCAAACTTTAAAAAATGTAGGCATAGTCATGCATGTCTGTATTAAGAAGATCACTGCAAATGATAAGCCACCTGGTTTACACAGTAAATTATAAGTCAGTAAGGGCTATGAAGCAAGACTTTGTCTCAAAGTAAAATAAATAAAATAAAAACTTCAATAATAAACACTGAAATAAAAAATAAATACTAGTATATCAAGAAGATACGTAGCAATTAAAAAGTTTCCTATTTAGCTGACATTTATAAAATATACTTACTAATATCTACAAGCTCATTAACTTTCTTCAGTTATCTTGGAATCCCTTTTTTAAAGTCATAGTAGATGCTCAAGACAGGTTTCTCCCCTACTTTAATAAAATTAGAGTCATCACTACAATGTTTCCTATGACCTCGGGGCAGAAGATAAACAATGAGACTGCACTGAGGATAAATCTCTCCAGCTGGTGCTCTGCACAAACACCATGGCAAGGCAGAGCACATCCGCAATGTAAGGACACAAGTCTAAGTCAGACCCTAAACTGAAAAGGATCACTGGGTGTACTACTTTCAACCTTTTCAAATCTCACTAATATGAGTAATATGATGCATATATGTACCATCAACAATTTAAAATTTCTTAACAAAGAACGTTTCTTTTTTTTTTCCTATAGTTTATATAACTTTATTTTATGTGCATTGGTATGAAGGTGTCAGATCCCCTGGAATTGGATCTTCAGACAGTTGTGAGCTGCCATGTGAGTGCTGGGGATTGAATCCGGGTCCTCTGGAAGAACAGTCGGTGCTCTTAACCGGTGAGCCATCTCTCCAGCCCTGAGAACATTTCTTAAAATACCTTAATTTTTAAAGATCCAGCTATACACAATCATGACTATACTCATACTCTAGTCTTACTATTCATATACTCTATTTCAAAAAAAAAAAAACATCAGGCCAGGCAGTGGTGACACATACCTTTCATGAGAGCACTCAGGAAGCAGAGGCAGGCAGATCTCTGTGAGTTCGAGGCCAGCCTGGTCTACAGAGGGATTTCTAGGACAGCCAGGGCTACACAGAGAAACACTGTCTCGAAAAAACAAAATAAAAAAAAAGGAAAGTACAAGTAGTACATGCTATAGAGGTGAACCTTACTATTTAAGATTAGTAATACTTTAAACGTTTAATCTCTTCTTATAGTTGGACATGGCGGCACGTTTGTAATGTAGGTACTTAGGTAGATGCAGGAGGATCGAGGATCTCAAGTTTGAAGTCATCCTTAGATTCTGAAGATAATTTAGACTACCCTGTTTCACAAAACCAAGAACTTTTTCTATAAGTAATAGACAGCCCTTCTCTTAAGACTAAAAGAAAGTATAATCAAAATTAGTGAGCACACGATGAGCCCAAAAAATGGCAAGTAAAATAGGAACTTTTTTACTTTAAGTAACTGATTTCTATTTAAAGACAGTTTACTAAGCTGAATTATTCAAAAGGGACTATTACCAAAAACTGTTCAGCATTTCAAATCAATAAAAATTGTTTTATATGAAAGATTAATACCACTCCACAAGATTTCTTATTTTGCTATAGCCATTATTTCCAATTTACTAGCCAACTTTTTACTTGAAATTCATTATCTTAAAAATAGACAAAAACAGAATAACATTTTAAAATAATTCTTACTCCAGTTCTGAAATTTACCATTTTCTTCTCCAGTTGTTTTTCGTTTATCTTCTGGTGAGACGTGGACCAGCTGTAGAATGAGGGGTCTCCGGGTGACCACACCAGTCCCTCTGGGAAGAAGGTCCCTCCCCACGAGGCTTTCCAGCACCGAGCTCTTTCCACTGCTCTGAAAACAGAACACACAAGAGCAAAATAAATAAGCTCTCTAAACAGATTCTACTAACAAAGCAACACACACAGTTGAACTCAAATTCAGAGAAAACAAAAGCCCACACTTAAAATACATAAAAAACAGCCCCTCGCTCCAAATTATTCTACTTTTTGACACTCTCTTAACCAAATCTTAAAGCCTATATGCTATAGGTACTAATAATACATAACTATTTCACTTTAAATGGGACATTATTTTTAATGTAGTGAGCTGGCATTAAATTCTCTGGTTAGTTTTTGTCAACTTGCCATAAGCCAAAGATGTTTGGAGGAAGAATCTTGTACCCCCCTTTATTATTTGTTGTTATAATTCTGTTGAGCTTCCCTGTTCAACCTGGGTACCCTCCTGTCCTGTTCTTTAAAAGACAAGCTCCGCACACGCCCAATTCCTCCTCACACCAAGACAAGCTGAAAGCTGATTTCAATCCTCCTCTCCACCCTTGTCTGTCCTTCTTCCCCCTTCTCTCCCCGCCCCCCATAATCTCCTTACCCTTATACCCTTCCCAATACCCACTAAATAAACTCTATACCCAAGCTCTCTCTGTATGGAGTATCTGTCTCCCACCTGCCATGGGACCTGCCAGGGTCGCACTGCCATAAATCTTTCAGTTGTTCCACTGATCTTTGCCACTCTGACTGGGGGTAAGATGAAATCTAAACGTTGTTTTGACATTCATTTCTCTAATTACTAGGGACAATGAACATTTTTCGAGATTTTTTTAGCCATTTTTTTTCTTCTTTTGAGAATTCTCTATTCAGGTTTCAGGCCTATTTTAGAATAATTTTTTTATTATTCTTTATATATTCTGGGCATTACTCCTCTGTCAGATGTATAGTTGGCAAAGAGTCTCTCCCAGACGTGGGCTTTCTCTTCACCCACCTGTTTCTTTAGCCGTGCAGAAGCTTTTTAGTTTCATGAGGCCCCACCTGTCAACTGTTGGCCTTAATTCTCGGGCAAATGAAGTCCCATTCAGGAAGTTCTTTCCTGCATCTGTATCATGTAGGGCACAAGCCTATGTTTTCTTCTAGCAGTTTCCTTGTTTTAGGTTCCAGGTTTAGGTCTTTGGTTCATTTGTAGTTAATTTTTGTGCAAGGTGATAGACATGTGTCTAATTTCATTTTTATGTATGTGGAATCATTTCCCCAGCATATGTTGTTGGCGTCTTTGTTAAATGCTAAGTGGCTGGAATTATGCTCATGTGAGTTTTTAATTTTGTCCCATTGGTGTGAATATCTAGTTTTGTGCCAATATTAAATTGTTTTAACTACTATGGCTCTGCAATATGTTAAGATTTGGAATTGTAATCCCTCCAAACATTGTAGGGCTTTGTTGTTTGTTTTGTTTGCTCAAGATTGTTTTAGTTATCTTGGATCTTTGGTGGTTCTGTATGAATTTTACGATAATTTTATCTAGTTCTGCTAAGAATGAGATGAAGATTACACTAAATCTATAAATAACTTTTGGTAGAATGGTCATTTTTGTTTGTTTGTTTTTCTAGACAGGGTTTCTCTGTGTAACAGTCCTGGCTGGCCTGGAAAGTGCTTTGTAGACCAGGCTGGCCTTGAACTCACTGAGAGCCACCTGCCTCTGCCTCCCAAGTTCATTTTTACAATGTTAATTCTACTAAACCACTGAGTATGAGATATCTTTCCATTTTTTAGTGTCTTTCTCTATTTCTTCAGAGGTTTAAAGTTTTCATTATAGAGGTCCTTAATTCCTTGGTTGGGTTTATTATTTGAGGCTCTTGTGTTCATGACCTCCTTGGTATGTTTGTTTATGGTATACAGAAAAGCTATTGATGAATGCAAGCTAATTTTGTATTCTGCCATGTTACTGAATTTGTTTATGGCTTCTATAAGTTTTCTCAGAGTTTTTGAGATCGCTATCTATAGTATCATCTGCAAACAAGGATACTTTGATTTCTTCTTTCCCTACCTATATCCCTTTAATTTCTTTCTCTTGCCTCATTGTTCAACTAGTATTTGAGGCACAGTATTGAAAAGGAGTGGACATAGTGGATATCCTTGCTCTGTTCCTGACTGTGGGATTGCTTCAAGTTTTTCTCCACTTAGAATAAGTTCGCTGTAGTTTTTTCACATGTAGCTTTTATTGTGTTCCCTGTAGCCCTACATTCTCTAGGGCTTTCATCACAAAGGCATGTTGAATTTTCTCAAAGGTTATTTCTGTATCTTTTGAAGGTGATCATGTGATTTTTGTCTTTTAGTACATGTTTGTGATTTCCTTTTTTGACTCGCAAGTGTTCACTATCCCTGCATTTCAGGGAAAAAGCTATATACTCAGGTATATGGTCTTTTCAAAGTATCTCTGCATCCCGTTTGCAATTTTTTAAATGTATTTTTAGTATATGTTTCTCAGGAACATGGCCTGCTGTTTTCTTTTACTGTTCAATCTTTTAAAAAAAATTTATTTATTTATTATGTATACAATATTCTGTCTGTGTATATGCCTGCAGGTCAGAAGAGGGCACCAGATTCCATTACAGATGGTTGTGAGCCAACATGTGGTTGCTGGGAATTGAACTCAGGACCTTTGGAAGAGCAGGCAATAAATACTCTTAACCTCTGAGCCATCTCTCCAGCCCATGCATATATCTTTAAGATAGTAATTTCTTCTTGGCTAACTGTTCCCTTGGTTAGAATGGGATGTCCCTCTTTGTCTCTTCTGATTAATTTGAGTTTGAAGTCTCTTTTTGTTTTATTTTAGCTTATAGTTAAGGTACAGCATGAAGGGAAGTTCAGACAGGAATTCAAGGCAGGAACTGAAGCAGAAGCAATGTAGAAACACTGCTTACTGTCTTGTCTCTCGTGGCTTCCTCAGCCCACTTATATAACCTGGGATCACCTGCCCAGGGATGGCACCATTGCCAATGAGTTGGGTCCTCCTACATCAATCATTATGAAAATGTCCTACAGACTTTCCCAGATGATACGGGCAGTCCTTCTATCTATGTGTTGCTTTTATTGGTAAATGAATAAATCTGTTTTGGCCAGTGGCTTAGCAGAATAGGACAAGGCAGAAATTTCAAGCAGACAGAGGAGAAAGTAGGAGGAGTCAAAGAGATGCCATGGAGCCGCCAGAGGGGAAAGACACGAGCTGCTGGTTGGAACCTTGCCAGTAGGCCACGAGCCTCATGGTAAAATGTGAAATAATGGAAATGGATTAATTCTCGATGTAAGAGCTAGCTAGCAATAAGTTTATGTGATTGGCCAAGCAGTGACTTAAATAATATAGTTTTCTGTGTGTGATTATTTCGGGAGTCTGGGCAGCCGGGAAATGAACAAGCAGCCTCTTACTACACCCAGTGGCCAATTTTAGGTAAGTATATTCTCAATCCCTCTTTGCCTAGGTTTGTGTTGACAAAAAACAAACAAAAACCCAACACATTATTATTTAAATTGACGCAATCTGTATGGGCGTACATAGACTCCAGTAACTTATTAGCTCCTTAGACCTACTTCACTTAAGCTGCTACATTTAATAGCATACAGATTTTAAGCACTGTTAGGCTGTGTAAATAAGACGGAGCCAAACTACTTTCAGTTTGATATGAACTTTACTACTTCAAGACATGGTCATTAACAGTTTGCTTAAATTTGCATACCTTCTGGCTCAAGGGCTTTCTGAGTTTTGCAAATGCAATGTTTTATGCTTACTGGTTTATAATAAGACTCTTTATTCATACCAATGTTTCACTTTTTGGGTGTGACTATGTTCCAAGTTTTTGATTTGAAATTTACAATGCTACAAAAAAGTTCCACGGATATTCTTCATATACTTTAACACAAATTCAGCATTTATTACATTTTGGCTTTTGCACTGTACACACATTTCCTCTAGCTATCCCATGTAAGTTAATCACAGGCATCAGGGCATTGTAGGGAACCTAGCAAGCAATCAATGAGAATGAAAACTTTGTTTAGCCTGACTTAGTTGGTTTGGATCAAATTAGAAAGTCTGACCCCAGATGGTTTTACTGTCAGCATATTTAAATACAGTACAAGTTGGAAAACAGTTTCCAGGCCACAGCCATTCCAATTCCAGGTGCACAATGAAATGTAAGGCATGATTACTTAGAAACTCCTTTGCAATGTACATGTGGTCATGAAGACAGTTTCTATAGCTTAAAGGCCTAGGACCTAGTGTGGTTTCTGACTGATACAGCCAAAAAGAAATAGAGGAATTTCTAGATTGATCCAAATCACCAAAGTTAAACAAAGAGATCATCCATCTAAACAGACCCATAAGAAATGAGACAAAATGGCAAAATGAACAACAAAATCCAAACACACAAGCCTAGATGAATTCTACCAGACGTTTAAAGAAGATTTATAGTGAATACTTCTTAAATTATTAAAATAAAGGGGAAAAAAGAGAAGTACTTCTAACTCCGTAATGAAGCCAGTATCATCCTAATACCAAAACCTGGTAAAGACACAACAAAGAAAGAAAACTACACATCAATATCCCTGATAAACATCAATTCAGAAATCTGGAATAAAATACTGGCAAAGCCAAATACAAGCATACATTCAAAGAGAGAGAGAGAGAGACTCTCTCTCTCTCTCTCTCTCTCTCTATATCCAACATGACAAAAATGGCTTTATCCAGGAGATTCAGGGAAAGTTCAACACACCAAAATCAATAATTCAATAAAATAAATGAACCTAAAGACAAAAATCAATTGTCATCTCAATAGATTCAGAAAGGGCTTTGTCAAAATCTAACATGCCCTTATGATCAAAGTCCTAGAAAAGACTGGAGGGAATATAATGAAGGCTATAGATGACAAACCCACAGCCAACATTTACTCTATATGGGAACAGGGATCAAAGCAATCATACCGAAATCAGTAACCAGACAGCACTATCCACTATTCCTATTCCAGAAAACACCAGTTTGTGCAATAAGGCAAGAGAAAGAAATTAAAAACTATCCCTATCTGCAGATGATATACCATACATAAGAGACAAAAGTCCCTCTAGAATGTTTTTTAACAAAGTGACAGGATACAGAACCAACTTACAAAAACCAATCATTTGTCGACACACCAACAACAAATACCCTATGAAAGCACAGACATATCCCCATTCACAACAGTCTCAAAAGAAAAATATCTAAGAAATAATCAAGTAGAAAAGACCTATACAATGAAACCTTTAAGCCTCTAAAGAAACTGAAGACCGTAGAAAATAGAAACCTCCCAAGCCCATGTTATATAATTCACATAGAATTAATATTGCAAAATGACTATTATGCAAAAATATAGATTCAATGAAATACCAATCAAAATCCCATCTTAGTCTTCACAGAAATAGAAAGAAAAAAATTATAAAATGTATATGAAACCACACAATATCCCAAATAAAACAATCCTGAGCAAAATTTCTAGAAGGATGATCATTCCAGATTACAAAATATATTATAGAGCCTAAGTAATAAAAACATGGTAATGGAACAAAACAGACATGTAGACCAACAAAGAAAACAGATATAAGGACATGTAACTATAGCCATCTTCTGATATTTGACAAAGAGATACTCCTGCCGCTGCCTCTCGAGTGCTGGGATCAAAGACGTGTGCCACCATGCCCACTCATTAAACTTTTTAATCCATAAGTTTATATTTTTCATTACATACAATAGACTCTTAAACCCCTGCTATTAATGTAACTGGGTAACAACCCATTTCTTTTTCATTTTATTTAGAATAAATTTATAGAAATACTTTCCTTAATATCTATTTGCTTAAATATTTCTCATAGAATTCTTAGAAATATTCAATTTATCAGTTAAATTAACATGCTTTTTTCCTTACAGCTACAACACTCTATCTAAGGACAAAACAAAACCCATAACATTAACATACTCTTTTTACACTGAATAACTAATGCACACATAGCTCAAAATATTAACATGTCAACTCCCATACTCCAGGCTTTCTAAAATGTTATACCACAGCCATTAGTAAAGAATTTTTATTGGCTATACAATTCTGGATCATAGAAGATTCAGATATTTGATAAGACCAAATTTATATCTACAAAAACTCCCACTCCATAGAGCTAGAGGAATAACTCACATTTACACTGTGCATTTAGCACATACCCGGGTTCAAGCCTCAAGGTCCTAAGAACAGAGGCCCACCCCACTTTTCCAGAAAAGCATAATACAACCCTGAGTCTACAAACAAGCAGTCTAATTAACTCCATACAAGTAAGAGACAAAAACAAGCCATTGTGACAGAGTAGAATCCAACTGTAGAAAAGCTGACCAAGAGCAACAACAACATATCAGAGACATGACTCACGCACCAGTACAAGTAAACCTCAGTAGGATTAATAATGGATATAGTAGACTGCCCATTGAAAGTTAAGCAATGGGCTGGTTCAAGGTGCTGAAAGAAAAACTATCAATCAGAGTGGTGCTACCTATCATTCCAGCACTCATGCAGTTGATTCAGGATTGATAATTCAAAGTCAGACTGAGCTACAGAATTAGATTTGACTCAAAGAGATTTCATCCTGTCAAAATCTAAACAATCTTAGTTACAGAAATGGGAAAGCTAATACTAAAATTCACATGGATTGTTAATGGGCCCCAAATAACTAGACAATGTAGAATAAGAGCAAAGTAATCAAAGAAGTGTAGTAAGGACCTAGGAGTATACATATGAAATAAATCCATACATCTATGGTTAACTGATTTTGAAAGATGCCGATACTATGCAATGAACAGAAGATTAACTCCTAAGCAAATGGTGCTTAGTCAAGTAAATAGGCATATACAAAAGATAAAGCTGGGCCCCCATCACAGACAAAAATTTTCTGAAAATAGGTTAAAAACCTATGCAAGCTAAATAGGCAACCTAAAAACATTAGAAGAAAACATAATAAACCTCTATGTCTTGGAATTTAGCAACATGTTAGATGTCTAACCAACAAAGAAAAAGATCAGTTTTATCAAGATCAAAAACTTCTGTGCATTGAAGAACATTAGTCAGCGTGAAATGGCAATCTCCTGAGAAGAATAAAGTATTTACAAGCATATTGGTAAGGCCCTAGTATCCAACTTAAAAAGAACTCTAGCAATTCAACAATAAAAGGACAACTCCAATAAGCACATTAACATGTTTTGGATTATTAGGCACTAAGGAAAGGCAAAGCCAACCTACAATGACACAGTATGCACACATTATTACGATGGTTAAAGACAGATAAATACTGATGAGGATAGAAATACTGATGAGTCCTCCTATACTGTTAGTGGCAATTTTTAATATTTTGTTTATTTATTTATTTAAAGGCAGGGTTTCGCTGTAGTTTTAGAGCCTGGCCTGGAACTAACACTTGTAGACCAGGCTGGCCTCAAACTCACAGAGATCTGCCTGCCTCTGCCTCCCGAGAGCTGGAATTAAAGGTGTGTGCCACCACCGCCTGGCTAGTGGCAATTTTTAAATGGTGCAGCCAGCGTAGAAGTTTTATGGCCTATAGTTTCAATCCTAGCTATTCACGAAGAACTGAGAACTGACCTGTACACAGAGCAGCACTATTTAAAGCAGCAGAAACAACCCAAGTGCTCATCAAGGGATGAATGAATAAACAAAAGGTCATTTATCCATATACTGAAATATTATTTAACCTTTAGAAGGAATGAAATACTGGTACATACTACAACATGAAAAAAAAAACTATACTAAGTGAAAGAAGCCAGACATAAATTATCATACACTGTATTCTATTACCATACAATATTCAGAATAAGTAAATCTAGAGAATGAAGTAGAACAACATAAACAGAATAAAGCAGAACAACATAAAGAGAAATGGGAGCAACTACTTAAAGACTAGAGTTTTCTTTTACAATACAATGTTTTGGAGACAGGTGGTATATTTAAATTAAGAATGTGCTAACTTGGGCTGGAGAAATAGCTCAGAGGTTAAGAGCATTGACTGCTCTTCCAAAGGTCCTGAGTTCAATTCGCAGCAACCGCATGGTGGCTCACAACCGTCTATGAGATCCCCACGACCTCTTCTAACATTGTATATGTAATAAATGAACAAATCTTTAAAAAAAAAAAGATGTGCTAACTGTCACTGAACTGTCTTTACAATGATTAATTTGAACACAGTAAGGTGAGACACCCAGTAATCCCAAACTCAGAAGTCAGAGGCAGATGTACAACCATAAAGTTCTAGGTTAGCCTGTTCTAAACAGAAAGACCTTGTCTTAGAAACACAAAACAAGATAAAGCAAAACAACTTAAAAATAATTGCTATTATTTGAACCAACAAATCTATTCCTAGAATCAAGGGAACTGAAGGCACTGTCCACACAAAGATTGGCAAATAAATATTTACAGCAAAATTATTTATACTAGCAAAAACATAGTAACAACCAGTGTCTTTCAAGGTTATTCTATCTACACTAATACATACTACTAAATGTATACTACTAAAAGGCATGCTGTGGATAAATAAGTTACAGCAAATCTACAGAAGAGTACTATTCAACCAAAATGGGAGGAGAGATAGAGATTAAAAAAATGTTGAATTCTTTTATCTGAAATACTTGTGTCAAAAATGAAGCATTTCAGATTTGGGAGTCTTAGAATTGTAGAATACTGCATGTGTATATGAGGTATCTTACGAGATGAGATACAAATCTAGACACAGTTCATGTATGCTTCATGTTTATCAATACATTAATGTGCCTGTAGTTTTCTTAAAGATCTATATTTATTTATATGTATATTGTATATGTGTATGAGTGATGCCATGTGTGCAGTAGCCGCTGAAGCCACAAAGAAGGTGCTGGGTCTTCTAGAGCTGGAGTTATAGGCAGCTGTGAGACACCTGTTGTGCAAAAACAGCACTCGTAACCACTCTTTTAACTTGTGTCTATACTTTAACCACAATCTATTTGTCACAAGGCGAAACATGGAATTTTATACTTGTGGCATCATGTCAGCACTAAAATTGTTGGATACTGGAGCACTTGAGACCGTTTTGCAGTAAAGATACTCAACTTACCCTAACACATACCACAACAGGCATTCTGGGATAGTGAAACTAAACACAAAAGACCTTATCACAGAATTCTATTTATATGAAATGTCTATACCAGACAATCCTATAAACAAAAGGTAGATTAATGCTTATCAGGATTTAGGGGGAAGGTAAGATGAAAGAGTAGATCCTTAATGGGTAAAGGTTTATGGGACAATAAAAAGGTTCTAGTTTGCTTTATTCTGCTGTGATAAAAGACAACGACCAACAGTAACTTGAGGAATAAAGGGCTTATTTCATGTTATAGGTTATAGTCCATCAAGAAGATAAATCAGAGCAGGAACTCAGAGTAGGATCCTAGAGGCAGGAACTGAAGCAGAAACCATGGAAGGAAACTGCTTATTGGTTTGCTCAGCATAGCTCACTCAGCTTGCTTTTCTATAAAACACAGAACCACCTGCCCAGGAGCAGTACTACCTACAACGGGCTAGGACTTCCCACATACTTATTTAATCAAGAAATGCCCCCAAAGACTCACTTCCGGTACAATCTGATAGCAGTATTTTCTCCATTGTGGTTCACTCTTCCTGAATGACTTCAGCTTATGTCAAAAAACTAGCCAGCACAGCAAAGTTAGGAATAAAACTAGCAATAACTTCACAACTCTGTCCATGTCTACTCTAAGTCACCAAATGTGTACTTCACTATGACTTTATGGTGTATAAATATTTCAGTTTTCTAAAGGTCAAACTTTTCTTTTTCTTTCTTTCTTTTTTTGAGACAGGATTTCTTTGTATAACAGCCCTGGCTGACCTGGAACTCATTCTGTAGACCAGGCTGGCTTTGAACTCACAGAGATCCACCTGCCTCTCACCAAGTGCTAGGATTAACGGTATATGTCACCAATTCCTGGCTAAATGTTAAACTTTTTAAAGTTAGTTTACAAACTGATTGAGAAAATCCTTTTAGATTTGTCCTAATCATTGAAGGAGTGCTGAAACAACTGAAATAAAAGGCAAAGGAAAATGTACCACAAGTTACACTAAGCCACAGCCTCAGGCTGATGCCATCTGCACTGGAATGTCAGCACGAAACGGTGGAGGTTTGGATCATACACCTACAGGGCTGCTCTTCCTGATTCTCAACTTAAAAAATAGTGATTAAATGTCCCAAGTTGAGACACAGAGCTTGTTTTAAATTTTACCTTCTCTGTCTGCAAAGTACAACATGGTCTAAAAAGTATCAATCTTTTCTCTCCCCATTAGCTTTTCTTTCCATGCAGACTATCTCAGAAATCAGAAAGTATTACCTAAGTAGTAAAGAAAAAGTGGCTGGTACCTCTAAACACAATTCTCTCTCCCCAACTCCTTTAACTCCTAACCCCAGGGAGTCAGGAGTTAAAATTATGTGCACAACATAAGCAGTCAAGATCCAGTGTGCTTATGAGCTGACAAAAGCTGCCAAGAATGCTACCCAGGTGCTACCTGTGGAGGCACAGTCCTTCTATGGCAGGCAAGTCTCTGAGTGGAAGGCCAGCCTGGTCTACATGGTGAGTTCTAGGCCAGCCAGAGATATATAGTAAGATCCGTTCTCAAAACAAACAAGAAAAGAAAATGAATGTCACCCAAATCAGTATTATTGAATGGCACTGTGCTCATAAACTCAGAAAACCCCAAATTATTCTTTTTCCAATACTATGTGTTTAAAAATCCAAAAATTCACTAATAACTTTTCAGTTTAGAATATATGAACCAGATTTTATCAGACTCTCATGTCACCTTGTTCACTTCAGATTTATAAAATCAAAACATCTAGGAATAGGATCCAGGAAAGTTTTCAAAATGATTTTTCATACACTTATTTGAGAATCACTCAACAGAAAGGAACCAGCAGGAATTTAATTGGAAAGACAGAGATTCTTCCTGTCTTTACAAAAACAGAAAATAGAGTATTGCTATGTATGTGCATGTCTGGAACTCACTGTACTACTCCATTAAATAAGAATATGGACTATGTGCTTTACTGTTCTATGTCATAAAAATAGAAATGGGAAAGATGATTTAGTCCTAAACATGGGGGAAAGTTTCTAAACTCTACTTCCTTTGTACCTGAATAAAAAAAGAACAAAAATTCAGATACTAAGGAACTGGGCAGAGGGTGAAAAAAATTGATCCTTTGAAAATTTCTAATATTAACACAGTGGAGCAGCATGTAAATACCACTGGGATGAATTTCCAAGGCCTTCCGGCCCATCTACTGAAGAAAAGCCATCTTGATTTTAAAATCTTTACACTGATTCACCATATCCTACATTCTTTTACTGATGCATAGTGAAAGTGAGTTAGAAAATCTCTTTAAAGTCCACGTGAAGTTTCTGCTATGAAGATATGTAACAATTCTCAATTAGCATGAAAAAAATCAATTATGTCATGCTTTCTAATTTTATTTATAAAACTACTTTTTAGAAAACAAACAAACAAACAAACAAACAATAAATAAAAGTCCCACTCTCTCAGGACTTTAGAGATGGCCTAGGCAGGCAAAAAGCACTTGTTGCTCTTGCAAAAGCCCCAAGTTCAGTTCCCAGCATGCATATGGCAGCTCACAGCCATTTGCATCGCCAGTTCCAGGGGATCCTCTGCCTCCTCTGGCTTCCAAAGAGCAAGCATGAGATGATGATAACACACATGCAGACAAACCATACACGTAACATAAAAATAACTTAGAAATAGAGGAAGGGGAAACTGATGCCGGCGTGTAAAATAAGTATCTCATTACAATGAGCAATACCGTATCACTGAAAATCTTTAGAGACCTACTAAATGGTCTCAGTAAACAAAATGCTGAAAACAAAAATACTGTTTGTGATATATTCAAAGACTAAACTGCTATCCTCAAATGTTAAAGCTGGAATATGCAGACAAGACTGACAGAATAGAATCTATACTAACCCTGTTAAGAGACCAAGCAAATGGTCCAAAAATTATCTCTACTGCTTTAAGCATTTAAAGACCAAATAAATAATAACAATAAGCTGCAGGAGTGTTTGACTATGATCTATTTCTTCTCGTAATATTTATGCACTTTCCCTAGCAATGCAACCCATGGAATATGGAGAAATCATCACCTCAGACGAGAACACTATTAACAAACGAACCACTTAAAAATCTGTATTCTTAAGAGGTTGGAGAGATGGCCTGAGGTTAAAAGGAAAGGCTGCTCTTCCAGAATACCCGGGTTCAATTCCCAGAACCCACAAGGCAGCTTCGTACATAACAGTCTGTAACTCCAGTTCCAGCACCAGGCGAAACGTTCACGCACATAAAATTAAAAAAATAAAAAAAAAATCTGGGAGTGGTGGCTTGTCCGTCAAGGGAGCCGCGGCAGCTGGACTGCACGTTTCAGCCAATTAAGGCTACATGGTGAATTCTTAGCCACCTTGAAATACAGAGTAGGACCTGTCTCTATTCCCCCACCCCCAAAGTACTGTTATTCCTTTTCAGCCCAAAGCAAGCGGTTAAAAAGGGGGGTAGGTGGGTAGAGACAGAGACTATCTCACATATCTCCGTTACTCTAGATGTTTATTTCAACACTCTTCTCACGTAAAAAAACAAAACAAAACAACAAAACAAAAAACAAAAACCTGGCTCATCTACAGTACCCCACGTGAAAAGGCCAGAGAATCTTATGCCAAATTTGGGTCACAGGCACAAAACTATAAACACCAAAGTCATGGAGTGGTACAAGACAAACTTGGTGCTCCTGCCTAACCTCAGAACTCCCAACTCCACACGGGATTGTCTTTAATCTTGCGACGCTGTAACGCTCCGGGGCTGCCGACTAGCTTGCTGCCCCTCTGCCCCAGGGCGAGCTCTGAGCCGAGCGCGTCCTCA
>LOEQ01008559.1:14762-24958 GCA_001685075.1 Bramus lutescens | reverse complement strand
GGACCTCTGGAAGGGCAGTCAGTGCTCTTAACCTCTGAGCCATCTCTCCAGCTCGTAAATCAATTTCTATTGGTACTGTCCCTTTAGAGAATTCTAACTAGTACACGAAGTATAATATTTTAACATAAATCCTTTCTGCTCTGTAGCAACTATGCATTCCTAGGCAAGTCACCCAAAAATCACTGAGTCTTAATTTCCTTGTCTTTATAGTGGGGATGATAATAGAAATGACTTCAGGATTGAATTCTTAGCACCTTTTCTTCTCAATGTATTCGCCATATGTAGTCAAATTGACTTTTTAAATTAAAGACCAGATTGTGTCATTATCCTGCCTAATTTCTCTCATCACACTTAGGTCAGAAGCCTAGATCTTTACCATGACCTCCATGACCCTGTGTGATTTGGCCTTTAGGTGATGGTCTAAAGTCATCCTCTATTGCTTTTCCCTCAGGCCTCAGAATCACTGGCCTCTTTTGTTATAGATCACACATGCTCTACTTCCATGTAAAGCACTCATTTCTTAATTGACTCGCAATTATTTGCAGAAATTTATGGGCTACAGTGGGATAACTCAATACATGTATATAACATACCAAATCAAGACAACACAGGATTTCTACCTCTTCAAGCACTTACCATTTCTATATGGTGGGAAACTTTGGGAATCTTGTACCAGACTTTTTCTTTTGAACTACCAACCATCTCCCAAATCATGATACAAAGACATTAGTTATGAATGCTTGGCCTAGCTTAGGCTTGTTTCTGTTTAGCTCTTTTAAATTAACCTGTTTCTCTTTATCTACCTTTTGCCCTGAGGCTTTTTGCCTTCTTTTCCTTCTGTATATCTTACTTTCACTGCTTCTCATGTCTGGCTAGCTGACTTCTTGCCCTGGGTGTCCCTTTCTTTCTCCCCCATTCTCTTCTACTCATTGTCTCAAGACTGGCTTTCTCCTCCTATTTATTCTCTCTGCCCACCATCCCCACCTATTCTTCTCCTGCCTTGCTATTGGCCATTCAGCTTTTTACTAGACCAGTCAAGCACCTTAGGCAGGCAAGGTGAAACAAATGCAACACATCTTCACATAATTAAATAAACACGGCAGAAAACAATGTAACACAGCCTTGCATCGGTAACAAAGGCAGAGGAAACAAATGCTACACACCTTCACATAGTTAAAATGATAGTCCGCAACAGAACCTCTTTTCTTTAAAAAAAAAACTTTTTAGACTAACTTATTTTACTTTATTTATTTGAGTATTATGTCTGTCTGTATGTATGTACATCAAAAGCTTGTACTGGAAGTCAGAAGAGGGCTTTGGAACTGGAGTTAAGGATGGTTGGGTGCTATCATATGGGTGTTTGGACTTGAACCCCAGTCCTCTTCAAGAACAAGTGCTGTAAACCACTGAGCCATTTTCTCCAACACCAAGATCCTCTTTTCCAATTATAATAATGTACCATACATATTTTCTGGACTGTATTTTCCCTACTCTGCTACAGGGACACCAAAATGAGTTCTTCAGAAATGACTATCATCTTTCGGTAACAATATCTAACATCTTTCTGCTCTTGTCTACCCAACATTTCCTGGGCACTAGTGACCACTTACGCTACTCTCTTCCTCACTTGAAATACTCTTATAGTCACTCTTTCCTTTGTTGGTTCCTATTGATTATTCAAAAGAAGATGAATGACTTCTTCGTGCAACACAGTGCACAGTTGCTAATAACCTCACGCCAAGTAAATAAAGTGTGGAAATGAATCTTAACTGTCAGCTTGAGGAGCTCCACAGTCACCAGGGAGATAAGCCTCCAGGCCCACCTGTGAGGGATTGTCTTGATCAGATTAACTGAAGTGGAAAGACCCACTTAGTATGAAGGGCACCATTTGAGGGCTGTATCATTGACTATATGAAAAGGACAAGGTGAGCTTAATACATGCATTCATCACGCTCTGTTCTTGATCATGGATGCCATGTGAGCAGCTGCCTTCAGTTCCTGCCGCCTTGACCTCCCAACCACGATGAGCTGTACCCTCAAACTGGGAGCTGAGATAAACCCTTTCTCCCTTAGGTTGCCTTTGTCAGGAGATTTATCAGAGTAACAGGAAAAGTAACCAAGACACAAAGGAAGTCCCAGAAGACATAGCCGAGCAGCTGTGAACAGAATACAAAACCTACCAGAATGAAACAAGACAGTGTTTTTACACACAGAGAACAAAACAACAAATGCATAAAACTTCAGGCCATTTCTGGGAGACATAGGAAAGGCTAAGCAGAAGTAGATTATTAGCAATATCTCAGCTTTGGGGTTGGATGGTAGGTTAACAAATATTATTAAGACATGACCAATGGCCTGTGACAAATGCCCAAGAAACACCTGAAATGAGGGAGGGTTTATTTCACTCCAGATTGGCTGGATTTGCCAGGTGATGATGGCACACGCCTTTAATATCAGCACTCAGGAGACAGTGGCAGGTGGATCTCTGTGAGTTTGTAGCCAGACTGGTCTACAGAGTGAGTTCCAGGACAGCCAGGATTACACAGAGAAACCTGTCTCAGGAAAGAAAAAGATTGGCTGGATTTATTGCCTTTGAGCCTGTGGTGAGGCAGACTATACTAGAATATACTAGAGGCAGAC
This sequence comes from Bramus lutescens, assembly GCA_001685075.1. NCBI lineage: Eukaryota > Metazoa > Chordata > Mammalia > Rodentia > Cricetidae > Bramus > Bramus lutescens. The sequence goes on along the minus strand of LOEQ01008559.1, from coordinate 22,318 downwards.
ATAAGTAGCAGAGGAGTCTGCTAATCCCATGATTGCTGACACACACNCACACACACACAGAGTAATGGTGGGGGATGAGAGGAGAAGGGAGAAGAGAAGGGAGTGTATGGCAGGAGGAGGAAGGGAAAGAGAGAGGGATAGAAAAGAGGAAAAGGAGGGCTTGGCAGATGGAAGGAGAGGAGGAGGAGGAGGAAGATGAGGAAGGGAGAGGAGAGCCTGAGGAAGAATGGTGAAGACAGAGAAGGAGAGGGAAAGCGATAACCATTTAGAAGAGAGTGATACAAGAATGACCTCAGTGAGCAATTCCTCTAGCCAGGTCCCTCTGTCTGAAGGTTCTGAACCTCCAAAAAGAGTGGCACTGATTGTAGACCCAGTTCCAGTACATGTGCCTGTGTGAGGCATGTGATTTCCAAATTATAGCTGTCAGTAAGGACACACACACATACACACACCGAACATGAATGAATTAAAAAGCTATCCCTGCAAATACCTAAAGAGAACAGAGTTATCTAAACTTAGTTTAGCTGTTAATGGTAAAGCTTCATTAAGCAGCTACCTCCTTCAGGAGGCTTTTCAGATCGCTCAGTGTTCTGTTTCAGTACTTCCAAAAACAAAGAGCTGAAGATATTTGATAAATCCTGTCTCCCTCTTGTTTTAGAATATACTTGGAATTTTAATGTAGCTAGGATGTAGATATGTTTTCAAATCAAAACAACAATGACAAAATGCCTGCTAGAATGAGACTTGTGAAAGCGTATGGATAAAGCTCCCGCATTTTCTGGACGAGCTCATGAGCTTGTAAGAGTTGGGTGCCAAAAGTAAGAATCTAGCAAATTTAGAGTCACTAAGCCAAGTCTCTATGGTACCTGACCAACTTTAACAGAAATACCAATTAAAATAATTGGTCAAAGAGAGGACATGGTGGCACATGCCTTTAATCCCAGCAGCTGGGAAGGAAAAGTAGGTGGATCTCTGAGTTTGAGGCCAGCCTGGTCTAAAAACCGAGTGCCAGGACTACACAGAGAAACTTTGTCTCAAAAAGAAAAAGGAGTAATTGGTTCACAGTTCTCGAGAGACAACTCCCTGGTTAAGAGTACTAGTTGCAATTCCAGAGGACCTGGGTTCAGTTCCCAGAACCCATATTGTAGCCACAACCATCTATGACTCAAGTTCCAGGGGATCTGATGTCCTTTTTCAACACTGCATGTATATGGTGCACAGACATACATTCAGGCAAAACACCCACACACATTAAATTAAACTAAATTAAAAATAATAATTAGTGGAATTTCTCAGAGGCAATCTATAGTTGTTTATTGTTGTTGGTTTTTACTTTTGTTTTTTTACAATTTTGACTTTTTGGGGACCCACCACCCAGCTCCCAAATAAATCACACATGGAAGCTTATTCTTTCTTATGAATGCATGTCCTTAACTTGGCTTATTTCTAGCCAGCTTTTCTTAACTTAAATAATTCCATCTACCTTTTGCCTCCGGACTTTTTCCTTTTCTTCTGTATATCTTACTCTTTTTTATTTTATTTTGTTGAGACAGGGTTTTGCTGTAGTTTTAGAGCCTGTCCTGGAACTAGCTCTTGTANGGGGGAGGGGGGAGGGGGGATGGCCCCTAGGGTCCCCTCCCTTGTTCTCTTGCTCCTCCTATTTATTCTCTCTGCCTGCCAGCCTCACCTATCCTTTCTTCTGTCTCACTATTGACCTTTCAGCGCTTTATTAGAGCATCAGGTGTTTTAGACAGGCAGAGTAACACAGCTTCACAGAGTTAAACAAATGCATCATAAAAGACGCAACACACCTTTGCATCATTAACAAATGTTCCACAGCATAAACAAATGTAACACATCTTAAACCAATATTCTGTAACAGCAATCTATGCATGGGCTTCAGTTAATATCTTTAATACCTTGCTTCTACTGCTTGTATGTATGCTCTAGCGCCTTGTGTCTCTGGGCCACAATTTCTGCAGTTTTTGGTGGATCAGTCCAACATATCTTCATATGACTATAAGGCCCTTCTCCTTTTCCCATTCTAAATCTTAGACAAAGCCATCACTTCAGCCATCTACTCCACCTATTGCTAAGAAACCTCTAAACAACATTTCTTTCAAGTCGTTTCATGCCTAGGCATGACAATTTTTCATTCAGTTTTCCATACCTAATTCTTCCCACAAATGATCTGTTTTAAAATCACAGCTCAAGTTGCATCATTCTGAAATTTTTTAATGGATTCAAATTATTGTAGCTGCGTTTCCAAACATATTTTTGGTCCCTGGTATCAGCAGATGTTCAGAGAAATCTGTAACTTCAGCATGGCTTCTTAATTGTGTTTTCAGTTATGATTAGTATTCACTACGGATCTCTCTATTATAGTTCAAATTGGCTGACCAATCTAAGTAAACATTACAACTTTCAGAATTTTCTGTTTGATGTCATGACTATCACTTTCAAATTGTGGGCAATTTGTCCTATTTCCCAGGCATTAGAGTACCCATGGTCCTGGGCAGTTATTTTGGAAAACCAAGACATGGTCTAATGCTGCACGTTCTTGATTTCACCTAACGCGTTTCTGATCACATAGTCCTAAGAAAAGATTTTACTCTCTTCTTTTTCTTAAGTGAAAAACTCGATGGAAAGCTTCTTCTTTCTTCCCTCCATTGTTTTACACCCAGAGTTGGAGATGGACGGTGGAGTCATCCTATCTTCTTTGTGCCTTTTTCTCACACTTGTGCACATGTGTATGCAGAGGCACGAGGTCGACATTAGGGGTCTCCCTTCCTTACTCATCTCAGTTGAATCAGGAGCTTGCTCATACAGGCCACTTGGAACGGCCAGATTGCTCCAGGACTCTGCTTTGTGAAAGCACGGGGGTTTAATGTACACCGCTGCCACACCCACCCAACATGTCCAGGGGTTCTGGGGATCTGAACTCAGGAAATGCAGACTGAGTATGATGGTACACACCTAGACTCCTACATGGAGGGAGGCTAAGGCAGGAGGATCATGAGTTTGAGGATAGGGTGGTATACACAGACTCTTTCTCAAAACAGAAAACACCACTTGAAAGCATATCATATTCAAGGATGAACTGCCAACTTGGATCTTTGTTCTTGTTCAGTAAAGATTTAGATGTCTATAACATTTTATCATCTCTCTTACTTTAAGTGGAAACAAAGTGCAGTCCAGTACTGCACTATCATAAAGACGCAAGTTAGAAGGCCTTTAAAATATATTTTTAAGAAATGACTGGACAACTTTCTGGAGTCGGTTCTCTCCTGCTAGATGGGTCACAGGGATCAAATTCAGGGTTTGGGGTTTGGTGGCAAATGTCCACCAATCCATCTCACCAATTCTAAAAAATATTTTTTAAAAACCTGGAAGCTATTATACCCACATCACAGAGTCTCCCAAAAACCAACTAGGATACCGAGTCCTTTAAAAGCAAAGAGGCTTTATTCTTATTTAAGTTCAAACTCGGACTCTCTGTGTGTCCGAGCTCAGCTGGGGTAGGGTTTTTATCATAGCAGAGGTTGGGGTGAGGGACTTCTAAGGTTCAGGACCTGTGGTTGGCTGACATTTGTCTAGGGGTGTCCTGGTGAAAAACAGTGGGTGTGTGCTGGCAGGTGACCCTATCTACAATGGTTGGAACATTAGGAGTTTCCTTTGGATGGTCTGTTCCTGGGTGGTACCTGGGTGGTCTCAGTTTGTGTCTTTCTCGGAACCAGATATTGCCTTCGGGTAAACTACTGAGACTCAGGCCTCTTTTGAGCTTGTCATGACTGGGTATAGAAGCCACGTAGTCTTTGTATTATTTAGCCTTTTAAAAGAGAAAGGATTCACAAATATACACACAAGCACCTATTTTACATTAACCATCAACTTCTGTTTGCATCCTCAGTTATTTATGATTACTGAGATTGCAACATAAGACCAATATTCATTGTTATTTTCATCCTGGAGATGTAAGCTTGTCAGTGGCTGACAGTGGCATCCTAGGAGCCGCTCAGTATTGAATGAGAGAGCTGAGGATAGTGCGCTTTTCCATTCTAAAACATGAAGGTAATGTGTAGAAAGACACTCACGTTTCAACAGAGAAAACAGTTGGCTAAAAGAAGCAGGACTGACTCAAGATATAACACAGAAATTCCCACCTTGTCCTGAGTTCAGAATTAAAAATTCAGGCGACTCCAAAAGCACCAAGGGTCAAGAAAATGTTCTCCCTCTGTAATAAGGACCCTCCCGGGATCCAGAAGACACACGTGGCTTCCCCAGACCAGAGATGAGCTGGGGCTGTGGGGCTCTTATTACCATCTTTTCTTTGACATGATAGCTCTTTTTTCATATCCAGGAATCAGCAGCTCCTACCTATTGTGAGTTAGTTAACTCATTAATTAACTTGAAATTTGTAATTATTTTTGTTTCTCTTATGTGGCTGTGTGTGTGTGTGTGTGTGTGTGTGTGTGTTCATGCACATGCTATAGTGCTTGTTTAGAAGTTAGAGTACAATTTGCAGGAATCAGATCTCTCCTACCATGTGGGTTCCAAGGATTGAACTCTGGTGGTCAGGCTTGGAAGCCAGTGCCTTTACCTGCTGAACCATCACGCTTTCTTTCCTTCTTTCGTTAGACAGACTGTGATCCTCTTATGGGGATCACCACCATACATAGATAGTCCTTCCTTTTTATCCTTTATTTCCAACTCATTCTTGAGATCATCGACATAGAGACAAGATTCTTTTATTTTATTTATTTCTTGGGTTTTTTTTTGGGGGGGGACAGAGGTTCACTTTGGAGCCCTGTCCTAGAACTCACTCTGTAGACCAGGCTGGCCTCAAACTCAGAGATCCACCTGCCTCTGCCTCCCAAGTGCTGGGATTAAAGGTGTGTGTTTGGGTGGAAGTTCCATCCCAAGTCCCCTCCCTTGGGAGTTGCCTCAGTCCAGACTCCACCCCCAAGAGAGATTTTCGGTGTGCACCACCAGCACCACCGGGCTGTCCTTTTCCTTTTTTAAGCAAACACATTTTGATAGTTATTTCTAGACTAGAATTCAAATTTAAGGAATAGGAAAAATATGGACAAAGCGATACAAGGCACAATGATGCAATGTTTGTGTTGAAGTTTTAAGAACAATCAATCTAACAAATGTTGGAATATTGTATAGTCTTTAATATTATGTTTGCAAAGTGGCTAATGACATGGAGAATGACTTCAAATATAATACTAAAGCAAAACTCAGTTAAAACAGTGTATAGTTGCTGAGTTCAGTTCTCTGATGTAAAAAGTCCATAGAAAATGAGTAGAAACTTGTCCAAGGTTTCTTAATAGACACCTCTGTGTCAGTGAGGCTATCTGTGATTTTGCCTAGGGCATAATATCTTTCTTGTTTTTTTCCAGGTTTTAGAAAAAAATAAAATCAAGAGGAAATTCAATTGCAGGCAGTTGCCTCTGTGGGCCACTAGATAGGAATATAGATTGAAGAATGTAGAGATACTGTTCTTAATTAAAGAAAAAGTGGGGTAGAAATTTATGTAATTCAAATGAGAATTTATAGACATTATAACTTATGCAAATTTTGTTGATGAAATTCACATAGAAATTGTTAGGCATGAAATTATAAGAAATAAATTCTGCCGCAATTGAAAGCTAAAAACTCCATCACCAACTGGGTGATGGTGGCGCACCTTTAATCCCAGCACTTGGGAGGCAGAGGCAAGTAGATCTCTATGAGTTTGAGGTCAGGCTGTTCTACAGAGGGAGTTCCAGTACAGCAGGGCTGTTGCACAGAGAAACCCTGTCTCAAAAAAAAGAAAAGAGTTAAAAGAAAATTAAAAATCCCACAAACTTAATCTCAAGATCAGGGTTTAAAGGAAAAGCAAACTATTGCACGTAGTGAGTCCAGTTAGGCTGATAAACATGGATACCTTTGTACTCTGTCAGTGTCCTGTGACTTGTGCACCTTGTGACTTCTGAGAATGATCTTTATGGTACTTTTTGGTATTATAATTACTATAGAAAAGATTAGCAAATAAAAGCTGTGAAAAAGTGTATACAGCAGCAGCATAATCTATGCTCTGAAAATCTCAGAGCCAAGACTGCGAAGAGAGGCAGTAGCATTGAAGCAAAAAAACTGTTTAACAGGAATTCTCACAAGGAAGTTGGGCTTCAATCGTGCCTTAGCGTTAACCTTCATCTCTTGAATAAAGGGGGCAATCCTGTTGTGTGTACTTTAAACATGTAGAAACAGACTCAGAAAGGTTAAAAACTTGCTCCAAATGACACACATAAAAATGTCCTGTGTGGCAGACTTGGCTGATAACCTCTCCATCTGTCTTTTAGCATAATGTTTCTTTGACACTTTTGCCTGTGGAGACCTCACTCAAGCCACGGTTTCACTTAGCCATTGCTCTGTGTGCTTATTGTCACACTTTTATTTCCTTGACTTCAAGCTTTCTTCTGGGCTTCAAATCTATGTGGGCCTTCTGTTTACTCAGTTGCCTAAAGCTGTGTACTCACATGTGATTAGTGTGCAAGTAAGTCATTTGACTTCCCCTCCAGTAATTAACAATAATAATGTGTATATTATTCTGTAGTGTATTGGTGTGTGTGTGTGTGTGTGTGTGTGTATTCTGTGGTGTAATTGGTGTGTTTGTGTCTGTCTGTCTGTCTGTGTATTCTGTGGTGTAACTGGTTCTCTCCTACTTTTATGTGACTTTAGGATATTCAACTCAACTGCATGGTGGTGGCACACAACTTTAATCCCAGCACTCGGGAGGCAGAAGCAGGTACATGTCTGTGAGTTCAAGGGCAGCCTGGTCTACAAGAGCTAGTTCCAGAACAGGCACCAAAGAAACCTCGTCACCAAAACAAAACGAAAAAAAAAAAAATCCAACTCAGGTTGCAAGGCTTTCAAGCCAGTGTTTGATCTGAGTTTTCCTGAACTCCCTTCTGATAGTTTTGAAATCTGGCTCTTCTTTTTACCCCTAGATACTTGATCCTTTCATAAAGGATGAAGGGCACCAAGACCTCAACCCTATCTTCCTAGGGCTCCCATTTGCTTTATATTTCAAGCACAAGAAATCACTGTTTTTCTAAAAGAGTCAGAAGAGACATTTATTTCATGCCTCTGTTTTATTTTCTTTGTTCCAAGCATGTGTTCTTTCTTCTCATGACCCTAACAAGTGTTCCTTCCTGCCCGTGGGATGTGGTGATGATAGTGAACAAGACCTTTTTTTTCCTGAGTACCATCTCTCAGTGAAAAATATCTATATGCACATACACACACACTCATATGGATATGCAATACTGATGCCTATTTCAGAGAGTGGCTGCAAGAAATAAACACATGAATATATGCTGGATCCTGTGCATCTGGGTCCTAGAAACCTGCCTGGGTCTACGAGGGAAGGAAGAAATGGCAGACAATGAAGAAGAAACAACAGACACACACACAGACAAGCTGGAATCAGCTGGACTCTGCTGGCTCTGATAAACAGCCCCTACCAAACAAGCTGGTAAGTCATTATGCACAGCAGAATGAGGAGGCCC